>PYAF01005727.1:1169423-1237948 GCA_007407185.1 Glycine tomentella
TTGTATATTATCATTTTTTTTATAAACTTAAGAATATTGTATTATGTTTAGTTGAGTGAAAAGAAAATAAAGAGAAAAAAACATATATAAGGATTTTTCTTTCTTTCTGTTAGTTGAAGAATAAGTGAAAGAAAGAAAGGAACGAAAAATTTATTTTTATAAACGAAAAGTTCAATTTTTCTTTTTCTTCTTTTTTCTCCTTCAAATTGAATTTCCTAAATTTCTCTTCCTCATGTTTAAATTTTTCCATTCAACCAAATATAGCTAGCATTAGGGTTGAATTTAAATAATTAACCTAATAAAAAATTAGCACTGTCTAAAAGACAAATATAACCAGCTGAACTAATAAAAGACAACTAATTATGTATTTGCGAGAAACATGCTTATAGGATTAGTGCGGAATTTTCGAACAATTTCATGATAGGGAAGGCGCACAAATATCAGAGTTTGACAGATGTCTATTAATTAAGGTGAACACTTTGGAAGCTAAAGTAGGTCATCTATTAATTAAGGTGACACTTGTCACAACCATGTGAAAGACGCCTAAATTTTATAAAATAGTATATATATATATATATATATATATATATATATATTATTTTATACACATTCCTTTTTTGCCAAATAATCGAAATAAGGTAATTTTTTGTATATCTATTTTTCAAAATTATACTGTAAATTTTTAAACGATTTAAGTTTAAAAAAATTAAAAAATACAATATTTCAGTCACTAACATATTTTGCGACAGAATTCATGATTGCAAACACTTAGCAACCAAATTAGAGACAGAATTTGCGGTCGCAAAAATTTAGCGATCGATTTAGCGACGAAATTTTTTTTTTCCAATTTGGATGTATTTGACGGCCCCATTTTCTTAAATAGTTTCCAAACTGTCCCATTTTTTGAATTATTTATTTAATTTGTATTATTTATTTAATTTTGGCATGTTTTCACTAGTAATAATAATAACAATAATAATACTTTCAAAAAATTAATAATAAATATTAAATACACATGAAATACATAATAAATATTGATTTAAGTCATACACGTTATTCCTTTTTATTATTGAATTTATCAATGATAGAATTTATATGAAACAGTTCATGAGCAATTTTTCTCTCGATGTAATTAAATAATCACTCATCAGTTATAAATTCATGATTCGTCTCATTTTTATACCTATTTTTCGTAATTTTGATAGTTAAAAATATCTTACAATTACTCCTTTCAGTCCTTAATATAAGACATCATTTAAAAGAAAAGAAAAATTGGTGATTTTTTTATAAAGTATGTTATAATTAGTATGAAACATTTAATTAGTTTTTCACTAGTTTTAAATTTTTCTAATGTCCTTGTTAAATTTTCTAAGTACGTATTTATGACTTTTATGGATAGTGGGACATAATACTTTTAGATTTTTATATTTTCACACCACCCACCCATAAAAAGTTAATGATTATTAAAAAGAATAAAATTAGTATATTAATTAGTAATATTTTTAAAAAAAATGAATAAAAACATTTAAATTAACTATTTTTATTAGTTTATATGATTATGTTCAAATTGTCTTATATTAAAACTGAAGGAAATATAACAAATGCAAAAGGCTAGCAAAAGAAAATTACCTCTCAAAAAAAGGCAAAAGAAAAATAAGCTAAGCGGACTTTGTGATGAAATGGAAAGATAAATGGCCATAGGTTTCAATAAAAGAAAAATAAATAGAAAGATGAATGTCATTTGCTAGAATCAAAGAGTAATTTTGTAAAAAAGTTCCCCGTAAACTGGAAAATAAGCTCCTCCAGGCAGCTTTTTCACTCCTTTTCTTTTAATTTTGTACTTAATTATTAATAAACTACTTATAATTTTAAAATCTGTTTGGCTCAGCTTCTCCTTTTAAGGAAATCAAAAATCAAAAATAAATTAGGTTAAACATATCCATAATAGTATTAGTATAAGCAAATATTTTTCAATAATTAATACAAGCCCAAAGACTTAAGTAGAGTAAATGAACCGAAATTCCCAATAAATATTACATAATGAATTGACTAAATCCAAAACAAATGATGACACTTTGGCCAAAAAAACAAATGTGCCATAACAATCTTAATTAGAATAAACAAATATTTTTCAAGAATTAATACAAGCCCAAAGGCCTAAGTAGTGTAAATGAACAAAAATCCACATAAAAGTTGCATGATGAGTTGGCTACACCCAAAGTAGAGGATGACACCTCAACTAAAAAGCAACAGGAACATAAAAATCTTAGAATATGCAAATATTTTCCATTAACATACTACAAGTTCAAAGGCTTCAGTAGTAGAGTAACATGGAATCAGATCCACAATAAGAATTGCATAATTAGTTGGCTACTACACTCAAAGCAGACGATCACACCTCATTCAAAAAGCAACTGCAACATATACTAGTCTTAAAACATGCTAATATTTTTCAAAAAAGATCTGGGACCCTACATTCTCTATATCAGTTGTTCATCTCAAAATATCCCTATAAATAAAACACCCTCAGTTATGTTGGGGTATGTTTTTCTAATAGTTACCGTCACTACTAAAATTTCTTCTAATAAATTTGAGGTTAGAGTCTCTCTGCAACGGTGGTTTTATATGTGCCTTTGCATCAAAACTGATTTGTGTTTTAGTTATTAGAACAGAAATATTAATAACCATTCTCCGTGGGCTTCAGCTATGTATCAACCATTCTCCATGTCTTTGTCAATATTAGCTAGGTGGCTTGCCGTTTCCAATTATTTTCGGCTTTAGAAATAATTAATGAATAGTAAAATATAATCATTTCCCTTTTTTCCTATTTTAATGGCTATCGCATGATCTGACTAGCTAACCTTCATTGTAGTGTTCTGTGTAAAAAAAAAAAAAAAAAAAACCTTCATTGTAGTTTTTTCCACACGTTTCTTCTTTCTATTTTCTACTTGTGCATAAAATCAAAGAAGAGTATGTACATCGCCAGAAACGTGATCTATTGCATGCCTAATTAGTGATTCACTAATCAGAAATAAAAACAAAGGAATGTATTATGTATGAAAGAATACTTACAACCTAATTAGTGATTCACCATATATACTAAAGAAAATGCATGCATGTGTAAGATTTGATGAGCCTTTGAGGTACAATACTATCGACTATCGAGTAATGTATGAGGCACATGCATGTTTTTAATAAGATTAAAGGAAAACCGACTCCAAAATTACTTTTGGTGTGCAGTGCTTGTGGACTTTAATTCTTACTTAATTCAACATAGGAGATTGTGAGTAGTTAAAGAAATTGAAGAAAACTTGGACATAGTAAAACTACTGAGTAACGAAGCCATGTATATAATTTATGTAGTAGATCCATAAGATTGTTATTGCTAGTCTAAGATAAGATTAATTCTTCTTCGCAAGAGAAGAACTATTAGCTATCTCAGTCAGATTGCAATTAGGATCCCCTAAAATTCAAAATCGAACAGCACATGTGAGATCATATTTGATTAAAAATTCTAGATTAATTTTTATGCCAACGACTTCTCTTTCTTTTGGCTTTAAACTCTTTCCATGAGATCATTTTTGCATTCTTCATCTCCTTCCCACAGAAAAGTTCTTTGTAATTGGGTACGAATCACTTTCTTAAGTGCTTTACAGAAGGAAAAATAGTAAGTAGGTACACTCAATAAAATAGTTGAGACTTGAGAATAACCCCACCTCCCAGAGACAAATGTTTGTTTGTGTTTCTATTGCTTCTTATTTTATTAAGCATTGATCCTGATTAAGTGATTAGTGATTAGACTATAATTTTATGGTAATTTATTTTTAATTCAAAAACCAATTCAAAGCATTTAATTAAGAATCACCTTGATTAACCATAAGTTTTGATGATATTCACAGAATGATAAATAGATTGTCATCTGCACAGTGCATATAGAGGATTCGAGTTTACCACTTCGTTAATTCAAAATATTGACCTCTTAATTATACTTTCTCAACCACCAAAATGTCCTTCTACTCTAATAATTAAGGAGCAAATTAAAAAGGGAGTTAAAGGATCTTCTTATTACCTTACAATTTTTTAAATTCTAAATTCTCTAGATGAACTTTCATGATCATTTATAAGAATAGAAACATGGCGCCCCTGAGAACACACAACATGAGAATATAATGACATAATTGATATATATATATATATATATATATATATATATATATATATAAAGAGAGAGAGATATATAAAAAATTCTTACAACATTAAACATGTTAAATCGCTATCCGTTTCAATAACATAAACTAAGTCAACAAAAGCAAATTAATCTTGAAAAAAATTGTAGATTCAAGAAATATTTATAAGACTTTTCCGCTACTTAAAAAAAATATTACTTCTACTAATAAACAAACTTTTCCACGCTTTTTATTATAGACCAAACTTGCCAAATTCTAAAATTAATTCAAACTAAATCCAACTTTTATCATACCATTTTCATTTGAGTTGTATTGTGATCCATTTTCAAACCGAACTCAATAAATGGATATATTAAGAGAAAATCACTACAGTTATGGAAATGGTCCTCGTTTTCATCATCAATTATGGCACTCTCCCTACTTCTTGACTTCTTTATCTCAGTTTTAGAACACTTCTAGTAATATGTATATTTATTTTTTAACTTTATGTATGGTTCAAGTATTAAATTTGAAATGTGCATAATAAACCGATTGATGCTCGGGTTGGTAAGGAAGCACGGAACTATGCATGTGCATTGAAAACCTTGGGTCAACATGTACTCTATCTCATTAAAATTGAGGACATGGTTACGACCCCACCATTAAATAAAAAGATTTCTATCTTCATGATCATGATACATTTAACCAATCTCTAATTTTTATTTGTCACAAAGAAGTGAAAAGTGAAAATTCCTCTCGGCATGTTTTGAATATGAGAATATTTTCTCCATAAAAAATGAAAAAAAAAAAAGAATTACATGCTTCATAAGGAATGGTTAAATTAATTTTTTTAGTTATCTAATTTGTTCAATTAATTTATTTTAGTCATTCCATTTAAATGAAATTGACCATTGTTAAAAGAATGTGTATTTTATGATGGTTAAACTCAATTAGTGACGATTTAAAACAGTCAAAAACATAATTTTTTAATATCATCTTAACCCCATTTAAATTGTAGGACTAAGTTGAATCAATTTTAAAAATTAGAGGATTGAATTGAAAAATAAATGATGAAATTAAATATAAAAATAAATTAGAAAAAAAACTAATTTAACCTTAATTAATATTTCAATTGATGAATTTTTGGCACAAAGCATATAAGCGATGTTGAAATTGTATTTATTACTGTTTTAAAAATGACCTTACTGCAAAGTGTCAATCAGTGCAGTAGCAACTAGGGTTGGAAATTGCAGCCCCCATGCAAGTTGGTTTTCAATTAGGATTAATGATGGAAAAGGACAACTACCAATCCACGGTATTGAAATGAAAATGGACCCTGACGTGAAATGCACAGGAAGAAGACGTTAGTTTCATTGTAAAGCAAGAATGTTTCTGGATAGATAGTAACCATAGCATTTTAAGACTTGCATTTGTGCTAGCTAAGTAATAATTAATGGCGTGTGAGTGAGTTAAGATTTTTTTTTTCTTTTGAAAGGATGAGTTAAGATATTCATATTAATTATTCGAGTTCAATTCAAAATTTATAATTTCATTTATTTTAATTAACAAATAAAGTTAAACCTAATTTTAAATTCAATTATATAAATAGTTAAGTATAAATTTTATAAATTTAATAATTAATCAAAGCTCATGAATAATAATCCAATTAATAAGGTAAACCTAATAATGACGGATTGGATAGTAAGTATGAGGTCGATCTTTAGCTTTGATTCTTAGGTTTGAATAAATGCAGTCACTGTGCACTAAAACAAAAACTCATAAATAATTTGTCTATCTGTAAAATATATAAAGGAGCTATACTTAGTAAATTATAACTTTATCTCAAATAATTATCATTATTTTATGTTTGAATATTTTTTATTCTTTTTATCTTTATCTTTATATTCTCTTTTAACATAAAAGTAGATATTAAATACTTATAATTAATGAATTTAAAAAAATTAAAATAATATTGTTAAATAAAAGAATAATAAAATTATAAATGGGCTAAACTAAAGAAGATGACTCGTACACCTAGTGTGCCATTCTGTGAATAATGCTATGAGGTATAAGGGGACTCAACCTCTCATTCCATTCTCGTCTCTTATACATAAAATTATAAGAGTAACTTTAGTGGTGAATCTTAGGAAGGGATACTCAGCTGGAAATTTTTCTTTTTCTATATCCATCACTAAAGGGAGAATGAAAATCTTCATGTGGAGATTCGATTCTTTCTCAAGAACCTTGAAAATCTATACAGAGTTAAAAAAAATGGTTATACATCAAAAAGTGATCTAAGATTTCAATTTAAGAGCTCTAACCTGGCTATTCACTTTCAGTTTCTCTGCGAGGAAACCTTTCGGCTAAAATAATGCTTAGTTCATCTAAATGTAAGACAGAAGTGGTTATACATATTTCTAGAAAAATGAGGGATGGATGGTTGATGGTTCGATGTAGTGTTATATACGTATATTATACGGCTGTCTCATTATCAAAACTTGATTGTGCAATCTTCAAATATCTTAGTGTACATTTTTTTTCTTTTTATAGTAAAGAGATTTATATTATCATGACTTGAATTTGATATTTTAATTTGGATTTGACTAATTATATATGATTATGCTTTATAATATTTTTTCAATAATTTAAAGACTAATAGTAGTGATAATGTAAACCAACATAAATATAAGCTATATTAAAAAAACTAAAAAATTAATAAAAACAAATTACAAAATATAAGCAAAATAGAGTAGAAATAAAATAATAAAATTATTTGATTTAAATGAAATGGGATGAGAGATTTTAAAAAAAATGTGAAAGTTAAAATGTTATTTATATTATACTTGTTCTTAAAGGATTAGATTATGTGAATTATTATAAATTATTTAACATTATTTTAATTATTACGAATAAAAATATATAGTATACTTATTTCAACATATCATCAATAATAATCGATTAAAAGTTATATATAATTGATGAAATTGATGAATTTAATTGATTATATAACTCAAATAATGATTTTTATTTGAAGTAATTCCACAATCGATGTTAAAAAAACAAAATTGGGCTCAAGTGCAAAAAAAAACAGAGACACTCACTTTCTCAATTTCTATGACTTTAAAAAAATCAATAAATAAGACTTTGAAACGTGGAAGACAAAGCCATTACATGCACGCCTCACCCACCAGCATTGTTGTTTGCTTACAATGAGTTTAGGGTTAGAAGCTTCTCATTTTTTGGGTTTATTTTGGAATAATCAGATCACACAAGGGCATAGTTAGGGTAATTAAATAGTCATTGTAATCAATAATTGTATATGGTACGAATTGAATGCTCTACGTACACTATTTTTTTATACGTCCGTACACTATGATATTACTCATAAAAATTAATATATTTGCAACACTTTTTTACATGAGAAAATATATTACGTAAAGATATTATATTATAATATCATTTAATTATAAATTATTCTTATATAATAAGTTTATTAACTTTTATAACAATTTTTAAAAAAATTATATCAGTAATAATTTTTTAATGATTGACAATATAATTTTTTTACTGTTTTATATTGACAATATGTAACCATTAAATTTTTTTTAAATGTAATTTTTACTGTCTGAATTTTTGTATTGAAAATAATTTATGTGAGCCTCAATTTTTAATTAATGAGTTTTATTGTTAAGAATGTGTAAATTTAATAAGTTTTAAAAAATGATAATCAGTATTGAAAAGAATGTACACTCAAGATGGCTTTTAAGTAGAGCAATTTATAATTGGCTAAATTATTATTTTGTTTTTTTTTATTTCGTTTTTCTTTAAATTTATTATGCTCCAATATGCTTCTTATCATCTTATGTCTTTTTGTTTAATGCCGTTATTTTCTACTAAAAACTATATATGAAAAGCTGCATAAATTATTGCAGTAAACTTTACAATCATTATTGATTCAAAATATTGTAAGAGATTTTTATTTATTTTTAATTATTGTTCTTCTGTTTTGTACTTTTGCTTATTTGACTTGAGATGACACAATTGGACAGGACAACCTTAAAATTGAAGGAAAAAATAATCATTTCACACCTAACAAGATATACACACTCGCGAGAAGAAGAGAATAATGAAAAGAGGGGGGAGGTAGTTATATGTGGATATTGTTCTTTCAGTAATGTGATATACATGATAAGTAATAATGTAATAAAAAGAGAGGGAGACACAAACAAGTTTTAAAAATGTGATGTAAAAGAATTAAAACCCCAAAATGAATGTATTATGATAGACTGTTATATTAAAAGAAACTACTTTATTTAATAATTAATTTTGAATGTATTTTTAATTAATGACTTAATAGTATTAAAGAAATAAAAAAGTTAACAAAAATACATTATTTAATATATTTACAAGTTAAAATAATTTATACTTCAAATAAGATTTTTATTTAAAAATCCTTTTTTAGGTTTTTTTTTTTTTCCAGTTCATCAAGCAGTTGCAATTTTTCAAGAGAGATGAATGCACAAGACCCGATCGAAAAGTAGACATACTAGTAATGCACTAATACTGGCTCTGCTACAACAATAAAGTTCTACTACATGAAACAGAGTATTTAAAGCCAAAAGTGTAGGTTTATTAGAAAAATATCTCAAAACCGTGCATCACTTCAAGTTCAGAGATTTACAATACCCATTAGCAGGCCAATTATATATGACATTTTTGGAGCAACCCCATTTTCAAGCATTGATACAATACAGAGTAAGAAAAGGGAAAAAAATTAAGGGGATTGATCATATGATCATGATCATGTAGTGAAGTCTAAAATGACCTTGGCTTTGCCACAATGGTGGAATGCTTGAGTATGTGCAAGCTAAATTGCCCTCCTTTCTCACTAGTGTCAATCTGTGACTGGCCAGGGGGAGGCAAGAGCTCAAAGTTTTGGACCAAACGTCCCAAAGTGATGCCAAGAATTGGCAATGCAAGAATGATTCCAGGGCAGCTTCTTCTGCCAACACCAAAGGGAAGGTACCTAAAGTCATTGCCATTGGCTTCAACATGCGACTCCTCCTCTAAGAACCTCTCGGGCCGGAACTCTTCTGGCTTCTTCCAATGTGCAGGGTTGTTGGCCAGCCACCATGCATTCACCAAGATCTTGCTCTCAGCTGGGATATCATAGCCCCCAAGCTTCGCGTCGTGGAGGTTCATGTGTGGGACAAGGAGAGGGATTGCCATTCTGAGACGAAGAGCTTCCTTGACCACTGCTTGGAGGTATGGGAGCTTTTGGATGTCTGGCTCAGTCACTTGGTGCCCTGGTCCAAGAACTCTGTCAATCTCATCCCTTACCTTTTGCTGGATCTCTGGGTGGTTCACAAGCTCAGCAATGCCCCACTCAATTGACCATAGAGTTGTTTCAATTGCTGTTCCAATAATACATAATGGGTACATCAGAAAAAACAATCATTTGATAGTAATATAGAATAAACAATGTATCTATAATATTTCATAGACTCATCTAATCACAAATCATTTTATATTATTAGTCAAGTAATCTTAAATAATTATCATAAAAATTATATCAACAATAATTTTTAATTAAACTCTATAGTATACATAGTTTTTAAATAAACTAAACTAAGGTTTGGATTTCCATGATACCATCTTAATCATACTATGCCTTTTGTTTTCCACTTTCCCTAACAACAAGCACCTACCCTATATGAAAACTTAAAAGCCCCGCGTTCTTTTTATTCTCTTACCTTCTAATCTAAACCAAAATAATCAAGTAAACCACCTGCGACTTTGGGCGGAGGTAGGTCCACCTAAAAATTTGGTCACTATCATTACCTACTACTACCACCTGTACGAGAGAGTATGATAACCCCCCTACTCATATTTGGGACCAGAAAACAGTGAAACACATCAAAAACAAATTTAAAAAGTTATCCACAATCACAATATAGGTAAGAGATTGATTATATTTTAATAGTAAAAAATTTCAAACACTTGATTAATAATTTTTTTCTCTCTCCTCAGTTCACACTATATAATCAATCAAATTAATCATTTATTTCTCATTTTTTTTCTTTCATTTCACACTATATAACCAATTAAATTAATCATTTTTTTTTCTTTTTTTTCTTTGTCTCTCAAATTATAGAGAACTCAAGATTGTACAAGAAATATTTTTCTATGTAAAAATAAGAAAGAAAGAGAAAGAACAAATCTCCGTATAAATTGATTAAGGTCACACGTCAGAATAAACAAGTTGTGAAAGAGATAAGACTGAGCCTCACCAGTTTAATCCATCCACCTAACCCCTTATTCATTCATTCAATGAATAATACATAACTACGTGTCCCGTTCGCCCCCTCTAAAAAAACGGGAAAATGACCTATGAAATATTTGTGTGCTCATTAAATACCGTTATGTTTGGTAGTATTTCTTATAAATGAAAGAAAAAAAAAGTTAGTAAAAATATCGGTGGCGCAATTCTTATGTAGGTTATAAAAGCAGCAATCAATCCTTGGACCAGAAAAATTATGTACTTTTATAAATAACCGAAATTTGAGAGAGAGAAAATCAGTCAATTGTTTTTTAAAAAACTTCATTTCTATAAAATGGTTGATGCATTGCGGTGCAGCACCATGCTAACTTCTTATATCAGCAAATAAATTTCTCGTCAGTTAACGACGCTGAAAAGATAACTACATTAAAGTGACGTATGCCCCGACTTTGCTTGTTCTAAAGTTAATAAATAAATAAATATATATATGAAATGAAAAAAAAAAATCTACTGTGTGATTTAAATTAAAATATTTTATAAATTTAATTAATTTTAGTAACTCTACTTGTCCTGCACCATAATTATTATTTTTGTTTGTTTGTATTTTAATTTTAACAATATATAAAGGACATTTCTTGTCGTGGGGGATAAAAATACAAGGCAAAGCATGTTACCAGCAACGTTGATGTTTTCAACAATGTAAAGGACGTTGTCTTCGTTGATCTCGCCTTTTCTCTGGGCATCCAAAATGTGGTCAATAGCGCATTTAAGTTCATTATTGTTGCTGGTGCTCTTGGTGCTTCCAAGCTTCCTGTTATAATGTCCATTTAAATTAATTGAATTGATTAGAAAAAAATAAAGTAACCCAAAGTAGCAACTTGCAAAGAAACTGACTATTTAATTTACTCCTAAAAGTGGCTATTTAATTTAGGATCAAGTCATCAATGACGTATATAAAAAAATAAAAAAAATATGCTGCAGTTGCAAAAAAAAAATCATAATACTAAATAAAATTTACTTTCCACCCTAGTCCCTAGATGAAGCTAAACTTTTTTTAGACCCATTTAAAGATAATTAATCTCCTATTCCGTAGAAAAAAAGAAAAACTAGTTGACTCAATCAAAGGTAGTAAGTAGTGTAGTATCAAAATGAAAAAGGTATTTTAGGAATTACACAAATGAATTAAAACCAAAACAAAAGGAAACAAATCGAAACTGGATCATCAAGTACATAAAAGAAAAGTAAACAGAAAGCAAGTGATTGAAACTGGAGGTCCAAATCGAAAAAAAGAAAACACAAGTAGTACCAAAAAGTAAAACACAAAAAACATGGGATTAAGAAGAAAATAAATCTTTATACTGTCTTAAACATTTAAAGCAACGTCACACTTAAAAAAAAAATTCATACTCCTAACATTTTTGTCCGTACACTTCCTTTGTATTTCTAACATTGTTCTTATTAATAAGTATTTGTAGTTTTAAAACATCAGTGAAATTTTTACAATGCACCACCACTTTAAATTTACCAGATATGGATGTTTACATGTGAATTAATGAATGAAGGAAAGGAAATGAAACAGGAAAAACTTACTTCCTCTCGTCAACGAAGTAATCCTTGAAAAGCTTCAACCTTGTCTCCTTAACCTCCTTGCAAATCTTCAAGTAACCCTTCAAGAAGGGTCTCAAGATGGGAATAAAATCACCATAGTTATACTCGAAGCTCTGCGCCAAGCGACTCCTCTCTCCGTTCAAGGCTCTTAGCCTCTGGAAGATGGGATCCTCCTCGCTCTCGAACCTCCGGTCGAACATGATGCGGTACATGTTGTTGTACATCATGAGCTGAAGGCGGCGGCGGATGACGGTGCCGGAGACGGCGGCGTCGGGGTTTTTCTTGACGTCCTCGACGACGGCGGCAGCCTCCGATTCCCATCCATGGCGGTATTGTTGCACAACCTAAAAATATAAGATTGATGGGATGATTTAAAAAAAAAAAAAAAAAAAGGAAAAGTTGAACTGTTCGGTTCCGTGCTAACAACAGTGGCGGAACCAGATTTTAGGTAGTGTCAGTTGCCGAACCAGATTTTAGGTAGTGCTAAATTACCAGATTTTAGGTAATGTAAAATTTTATTTTTTAGGTGTACCAAATTTTATTTTTAATTTTAATTAATTATATAAGTATATAATTATTAAAAAAATTTATTTCTCAATATAATTGTAAATTTAATTTTTTAGCGGGTGCTAAGTCTTTTGCTGGTCCTAAGGTGGCTCCGCCACTGGCTAACAAAAACTAAAAATTAATTGATATCTGAACAATTTTTTTAAAAATGGTCCGAACCGTGATTTAGCTGCAACATCAAGATTTTTTAACGCAGTCTATCATGATTTTAACTAACGCGATTGCAACCGATATTTAAAACCTTGTTTACTGATAAAGAGAGAAAAAATTGTTGCACTACCTTGTTGGTGAAGAAGGGGACGGTCATGATGCGGCGCATTTTGCGCCAGTGCTCGCCGTAGACGGTGAAGACCATGTCTTGGCCCTTTCCGGTGAAGATATCGAAGACGACGTTGCGGGTGCGGGAGCCGAACTCCACGCCCTGCGTGTGGAGAACCTCTTTCGCGAGCTCAGGGGAAGAAACCACGACGAGGTTGCGCTGGCCCATGCGGAGGAGGAAGATGTCGCCGAATTTTTTGGCCAAATCGGTGAGGTTGCGGTGGTTGAGGTCGTCGCCGACTTGGAGCCAGTTGCCGAAGATTGGGATGGGGAGTGGGCCCGGTGGGAGCTTGAATTTCCGGCCGCGGAGGGTGGAGACGGCGATGGCGACCACCGCCGCGAGGAAGAGACCTATGAGGGTCTTTTCCAGAAGGAGGAGATCCATTGTAGAAGAATTGTTACTTGTTTTATGTGTGTGATGATTTGGTTCAGTTTGGTTGGGTTGGGTGAATTGAGAATTGTGATGGGGGTTTTATAGATGGGATTATGATGGTAGCTCGAGGAGGGGTTAGGTGAAGCTTGTGGTTTGAGTGGTGTTTGTGTTTTTGTGACCGACCTACTACGTCTTTCACCCAGAGTTGTAAGCGTATCATTAACAAATTAATACTAATAACTATTATTAATTATAATGATAATTACTGTATATAATCAGTTATGCCTGTGGGATGAGAAAATGGGATAGCTCCTTTCCTTTTAAAAAATATGAAAAATGAGAGGAAAAACACAAACGTACACGCAGTCTTTTGCAAATGGACCGAATTCAGAACTCAGAAGTAGGGCCGGAAAAAAATTTCATATCCATAAAATAATTTATATCCAATCAATTTAAATGGATTAGTTTTATATCTAAATTTAATTTTTTGATTTTAAATTCAATCCAATTAATTGGATATGAAATAGATATGGATTGGATATTTATTTGAATTTTTAAATCTAATTTTTTTTGTTAATTTTGATTGAGATTATTTTTTTGTCGATGTCAACTAATGATGATTTTAAGTCATCATCGTTTAGTCTATTTTTTGGTTAATGTTGGTAAGGTTTTTTTTAGTCAACATTGATTGAAACTATTTTTTGTCCGACATCAGTTGATGCTATTTTTTTGTCAACATCAGCTAGGTTTTTTTGTCGGTGTCTGTCGATATTATTTTTTATCGAAATCAAGTAGGTTTTTCACTCGAAGTCGACTATGATTTTTTTTGTCGATGTCAAACGAGATTATTTTTTGGCCGACATCGATTGAAAAAATCATCGACCGACATCAGCCAAAAAAACCTAGTTGACGTCGGCCAAAATATTTTTTCAATTGGCACCGATCGAAAAAATCCTAGTTGATATCAACAAAAAATATCCCTAGCTAACGTTAGCCCAAAAAAATAGTCATGGTTAATGTTGACCAACAAATCCTAGTTGCTGCCAACAAAATATAGTTTCAACCAACATCGGCAAAAAAATATAGTCAACGTCAACCAAAAAAAAGTTCTGACAAATGTTGGCAAAAAAATATCAATGATCGACATCGTAAAAAAAATACCTTATCAATGTTAACCACAAAAATCCTAACCAATGTCGGCCAAAATTAGTCACGATCGATGTTAATAAAAAAACCCTAGTCAATGTCGGCCAAAAAATGCACTGACTAAAAATCTTGGCCGACCTCAACCAAAAGTAACCTTACCTGAGATTTACCAAAAACATCATTGACCAATGTCTATTGAAAATGCATTGACTAATGTCAACAAAAAAATAGTCTTAGTTGATGTCGATCTAAAAATGTCTGGACCAATATCTGTCGAAATTGCTTTGGTTGAGATATGCCAAAAATACACTAACCAATATCAATAAAAAAAATAGTCTTAATCAAGGTCAGTTGAAAATAGCTCTTAAATGGACAAGTACTAAGTTTTCACTTTTTAGCATTTAATAACTAAAATTTGTAAAAAAAAAAAAAAATCTTATAACATTTAAGTGAATATAAATTAGATATATCCGAATCAATATCCATTTAAATGGATTGGATCTTGAATCTAAATTGTTTTTAAAAAAATATGGATATGAATTTAAACTTCAATCCATTTAAATAAATATGAATTGGATATAAATTTTCTTAAAAATTCAATCCATACCCACCCATCCTGATTGAATCATGTTGATCTCAATTACTAATTTATGATCGAATTTAGTAATTACTTTTTAGATATTACAAATTATATACAGATTAATTGAGATTATATTTTATAGTCATCTCCCTTATTATTTTGAAGTTTATAAGAGTGTAAAGAATATGACATTTCATATTATTATATGAACATTGGTATTCTTAGTGATGAAATTTTTTATTTTTTATTTTTTTATTGATGAATGCAGCCTTATATGTTTTAAATTGTATTGTGTGATACTAAATCGTGGATGTGTTTAGTTGCATGTGTTCTAGTCCTAAATCGTTGTCGTGAAAGGTTGACTGTGTTTCATTATGCTGGTACTGAATCATATGAGTTGCTCCTACATTATGAATTTATGATGAAAATATAAATTAATGAAGATTTCATCCCTTTTAAGAGTCTTAAAAAAAGATATGCATTTTTACTATTGTTGTCGTTATTATTATTATTATTATTATTATTATTATTATTATTATTATTATTATTATTATTATTATTATTATTATTATTATTATTATTATTATTAAAGAACATAATTTCGGGACATGGTTTTATTAAAAAAAAATAGTTTTAACTTTTTGAACATTTACTTTTTGTTAAGCTAAATATTTAGATTTATATTTTTTTCAGCATTTTTTCAGTTTCAACTTTCAACTCAATTTTTTTATATTTCATATATTTTTTCAAATCAAAATGTTTTTGCTTTTGGAGCATGCGGCAGGGAGGGGAAATTGTGAATGGAACACTGACGCGTTAAATAACGCTGACTTTGAGTGGATGGTAGGCAGAGAATAGAGAGAGTGTGACGGTGCCGCCCCATGACGTGCTTTAACCTTTTGCTTGTAGTAGGTGAGGAGGGGTTGGTGGCTGCCAGAAATTTTTGTTTTTGTATAAGACTAAAATAAAATTGTCATCTTCTTAACTAGTATTTTAAATAACTTGTATTGGTCATATTTGCTCTCCTATACCAATAAGCCATTTTCATCTATACACTAAGAATTAAGAAACTAATGGATTTGAGAAAAATAGAAAAGAAAGAGATGAAGAAAGGATAAAAAAAAATACATCTATCTCCTCACCTCTCTTTATTTTCATGGCATTTGGGTAGTGAAATTTTTTAGGTGGAATTCAGTTTTTATTTCTATTTTACATAGGTGTTTTTTTATTATTATTATCACTGCTCAGATTTTATTATTGTTATCACTTAACTACCATCACCTTTACCATTCATTTAATTTATTCGATTGAACCAACATCATTTACTATCAACTCTAATTAATTTAAATTAAATATATTATTGATGTTGATAATGTTGAAACCAAACATTAGTTTACTTGTAATTAACTACCTGTAATTACCGAGGGTATAGCTTATTTTGTCTATCAATATATATGAATTGTGATAAACTCTTTAATATTAAGTTTCATTCCTGTGGAGATAAAAAAAAAAAAAAAAAAAAATCTGTAATTAAAGGTTCAAAACACTATGTTTTTCATAACCTAAACATACAAACTATGATTCTAAACCGATTCCAATTTTGTAAAAGTTCAAACTATAATTGTAAACCAGGAATCCCAATTTCATGCATATCAAAAACCATATATTTGATTGAAGAAGAACTGGTACCGGTTTTGAATTAATGTTGCTCAATTCCTTTCCTTCCCCCATTGAAATTCAAAATATAAAACGCTATCATTACTCCACCACTGGGGAGTACTGGCGATCGGGTAGCTTCACACCCGCACCATTATTTTCCAAAAGTACCTATGTGGAAAACCTCAATTAATGCTTTGGATTTGGAAGCATAAGTGTCAATTGCACACAAAATAGGATTTGTAAATTGTAATTGATGTGAAGGAAAATTAAGATGGGTGATATTTTATTTGGGGGCAATCTTAATTTGGCTTATAAATAATGCTTCTTCCAAGGCTGCCACACCATTACCAAAACTGGAGAATCATAGTATATGTATGTGAATCTTTATGAAACGCAGCTGAAGAGAAGATTGATGCCAAGACATGGAACTATGGTGGGGTTAGTAGGTGAGAATTAATGGAATTGGATTTGGTTGGAAAGGGTGGCTCCACCAAGATTGTATAATAATATTCATATGTCAAAAGGAGTTGAATGCGATATTAATTTATATGGTATACGTGTTTCAACCCAAAATCACACGAGCCAAGGATGGCTCTTTCTTTTTCTTTGCAAAGTACAATTAGTCAAACATTTAAAAGCTTTTTTTTTATTACAAAAACAATAAAATGTATTAACACGTCCAAAACAAATATTTATTTAAGTCCATAAAATACACAATGCCAATTTTGGTTCTTATTAATAGATTAATTTAGTATTATTATATTTTGTCTACTCAATATAGTGTTAGTTTTCGTTCAGTACCAATTATATAAAACTATTCTTATATTACTCACTCACTTAGCGAATGTATTAATCAATTGATATATTATTATTTTAGCTAATTAGTAATTTTGAGTTGAAAACTTACATATAAAACTCAACGGCTTTTCAGCCGTTGCGCGGTAGCTTGTAATTTAGGGGTGTCCCTTTCTAAAACTTATATTTAATATAAGGAAGAAAAAGGCCCTTTTTCTGGTTAACCTCATTATGATTGTCTCTTATAAATGATATTTGTAGATTATAATTTTTATATATATATATATATATATAAATTTATTTAAATACAAAATTCATAAATCTTTTAGAGAGAAGAAACATATTTAAATCTTATTCTTTTTAAAAAGAAATTATTGCACCTTCATTTTCTAAAAGGAAAAAAAATCAATTGATCTCTAATTCTTATCTTTTCAATCCTCATGGACCTAATTCCATAATTGATACCAAATACGTGCTAGTTTTATATACCTCTTTATATAGTACCTCTTAATTTCTTTCGATTTTCAAATAAGAATCTCAACAAAAATAACTAAACTAATGCTAACAAAATGTTATAAACGTTTTTTTTTTTTTTTTTGCCCTTTCGCTCTTGTTCTTTTTGACTTGTCTGTTTCTGCAATTTCCTTTTAGACAATCGTTCAACTGTAGAGCCTACTTGTTTCACCCGAAGAATTTGACTTCTCAATGCTCTTCTATGTAGAAAAAAAAAAAAATCCTTCCAATAAACAAGGTTTTAGTTCCAAAATAAACAGGCACATAGCTATCACCTGATTTTGTATCGTTGGCTGTTAATGACGTTTGCGTTAATTTTCTCCACGCTATCATTGGTAGATCGAGTGAAATATCAATTTAAATAGTCTTTATACATAATATTGTGAGTATAAAAAAAAGTATATCAATCAACTTCTATGAAATGATTTTCTGAAATTGTAGGATATCATTGAGAAATAAAAATCTATGTTAAAAGATTTCGTGCTATGTATGAAATAAATCAAGAGATGTTTTTGGATGAAAACAAAATCTAACACTTTTTGCTTACACACAAATGACACAATTAACAAAAAATTAACAAGTAATAAAATGTAAAAAATATTTATTATTTATTAGAATTAATATAATTCCTTTTAATAAAAAATAATATAATTTGTTTCCTTAAATAAAAATTTGATTATACGAAGATATATTAAATATTTATATAATAAAAAATTGAATTTCTCTTGTTATATTTTATTTATGTGAAATAAAATACATAACTAACCAACTAAATGAGGAATCTTATAAATATATTTTATATGTATTATTTATTATTTATTTTTTATTATTATTATAGGCTTGTTAAAATTTAAAAAATATGCTGAATTTAGGATTGAGTTTTTAATTAAACAAACTTTAAAAATTTTCATAATCTAACTTGTTAAAAATTATCCTAGACAGTAAAAAAAGCATAGAATAATCATTTTATATGTTTTTCTAAAATATTTATATGTATTTTAAAATGTGTATATATATATATATTAAAATATATAAATAATAATATATTTGATATATTATATATAATATATTTAAAATATATTTAAGAAATAAATAACCAAAAAAAAAAGTTGCATTGGAGAAATGGGTGGGTCACATTGCCACCTAAAAAATCAAGGGTTTTAGTTATAAAAAAATTCAGAAGAGAAATGGATAGGTCAAACTCCTTCAGTTTTACTTTAAAAAAATTAAAGATATTTTAAAAATACATATAAATATGTTAATAATAATAATAATATTAAAATACATATAAAGTATATTTATAAAAATTCATTTAGTTAGTTATAAAAAAATATAAAAAATTTTATTATGTGAATATTTAATATATCTTCATAGGATCAAATTGTTATTTAAGCAAACAAATTATATTATTTTCCTTATTAAAAATAATCATATTAATTCTAATAAATGATAAATATTTTTTATTTTATTTTATTATTTGTCAAATTTCTATTGGTTGTGTATAAGAGTGAAGTGTTAGATTTGTGCTCATCCAAGAATATCTCATGATTTAATCATTCACTTTGGTATTTTAATAAACAAAAATGATAATATTGTTTCTCTTGATAAAAAAATTCGATTTTTGAAAGTATCTTGCTAATTCAACAATAAGATTTCTATTTTTTCAAATGAAAGATTCATACAACCATTGATTCTAATAAAATTACTTGATGTTAATTATAAGAAGAAAAAAAAGTTTGATTGCTTGACTTCTTTCTAAGCAATCTTGTTTGAGGTAACACCAAGTTTATTTTACATTAATATTTTTTATCATCAGAATGAAAGATATATTATAGTTATACTATATGGGTACAAGAAATACCCTATTCAAATACTACTACAAATTACAAGAAATAACCTTTTCAAATACCACTACAAATTAATTCCAGTTCCTACACAACCAACACACTATCCTACGTCAATTATATTAGTACTAATAATTAATTAATTACCCCTCTGTCACTTTCGTGTACTTATTTTCATGCTGCATGTTATCTTCCTCCACCAGTATTACCCCTGCATTCTTACCCTGTCAAGCAAATAAGGGGCGCCGGATACCATTGATGCATAGAATAAGAAAACTTTGGCATTAAAGTGGTTGAACGCGAAACGAAATACAATATAAATATTTGATTAATTTTTTGGTTTATAATGACCGAAATAGTGTATATAGAACAATTTATAAGATAATTGTTTTTTTTTAAAATAACTTATTTAACTACTTTAAACTTTGTTAATTTCTTCTTTCGAGAAAGAATTTATCATATAATTTGAGATCATTAGTTAAATTAAAGTAATTTCACTTCAGTTAATCAACATACTTATTTGATAGACTAAAAAGTTATTTAAGTCAATTTAATACTAATCATCTATGCTTAACAAAATTAACATATATATATATATATTCCAATTAACTTTAATAATAACTTGTAATTAAGCTAAATTTATGAAATATAATTCAAAATTTGTTTTTTTAGGGGATAATACAAAATGTGTTAGTCCATACGAAAATTCAATAGGCAGGTGGACAAATCTTGTTGTAAGCAGTTGAATGAATCAAAACCAGATGATGCTAAATCAATAAAAGGAAGTGCTACTAGTTTATTCTCTAATTCAATTTTTAACACACTTTCTATTTGTTGGGTTTATCGAATATCATTTTTTCCCTACATCATACTTTAAAAAAATAAATAATAATCATAACAAATCTATTGACCAGAAAAAAGAAATGGAAAACTGTTAAATGTAACGTTGTTGTACGTTTATCAAGAAGCGTCCAACGAATACAGTGATACTGAATTATTCAAACCCTCTAATGATCGAAAGTGAGACCTAAATGCAAACTCATACTGTTAGTTAGATAAGCAGCAAAGATGTCGTGCCACTAAAAAATGGGTCAAAGATGGTGGTTCGCACGTGCAAGCCACCAATGTATCTAACAGCAAATCCATTATAATACAATATTCCAATATATATAGTTAAATTGCGTGTACTTTACTTTTTCTTTTCAAACTCATACCAATGTATTTGTATACTAAATTTTGTCTTCTACTTACTCTTCCATTGTATATATAGAGAGGAGAAATACATCCACATTTGGTTTAATTATTTTCAGAAAAGAATTAAAATGTTAATAATTTTGGCAAAGTTGATAAAAGAAATGATTTCTTCATAAAAGGGGAAGAAAATAAAAGGAAAACTTTCTTAGAAGAAATGTTAATAATTTGTGAGGATTTGACAATGACTTGGTCAATTTATTTAATCAGTGCCAAAAGAAAAAGAGTCCTAAGTATGATTCAAGAGTAAAGATGGAAGCAATAGAAGGCAAGAAAACAAAATGAGAGGAGAAACTCTTTCAAAGATAATCAAACAATTTTTTTAAATAAAAATTAATCATTAATAAAATTAATAAATATTCTATATTAATAATATGATATATATATATATATATATATATATATATATATATAAGAGAACCACTTGTGCATTAATTATGAGTTAAAGACAAGTTCCAAATTGAATTAGTGGTTTGTCACTAGTGAGGCAGGCTGTCTCACCAACTACCACAGAAAAAGACCTAGGAGATCAGATGGAAGTGTGGATACCTAACTCAATCAAAAAAAAGTCACTTTTCCTACATCCAACCACGAGTACAATAGCAACCACTCGTAATTCCAAAAACGTTTATAAAATTACATTCCTCCACGTCATGCTATATGTCAGTAGAAAATCAGCAATTCAATATTGTGATGCTAGTAAAATACAATACACACGTGTATAAACTGTATCATAATTAAATGATGAAAATATTTAGTATAACAATTATAAAAGTTTATGAATATAAAATAATGTGTGTATATTAATTACAAATAAAAGGTCTAACATTTCTATTCATCATGGTAATTATGAGGGATTAACCTTTTTTTTAGCTTAATTCCAATATTATTATTTTTTTTTGTTTAATTATTGTTCTAGACATGGCTCACACTGATCCAAGCCCATTACCTTACCTGTCCTTGTCTTCTAAGCTCATCGATCATCACCCCACAGTGGACACAAATCTTTCCAATCACAAATTAAGTCAATTAAGAATTATAAAATTAACTTGATTGAGAAAGGGGATTAAAGGGAGAAAGAGAGGAGGGATTATATTGAGAAATATTTATAGTACAGATTTTTTTTAAAATGTATATTTATATTTTATAGTACAATTTGACTTCTTTAAATTGCATTTCAAATTATAAATTAATATAATTTATAATTACACATGTATCTTACTTAAAAAAAATTAGTGGAGCAACTGCCCCCAAACCCATATAGATTCGGCCCTAATAGCAACCACCTTCCTTCATTGCCTCAACGAAACAACAGCAACAACTTCTGATCATGTTTTCGACTTCAGTTAGTTCCACATGGACGCTAGAGTATAATAAATTAGTAATGTTTGATTAAAAGTATTTCAAATCAAAGAGAGAACAATGTTTTTTTGAATCTTTTATATAATTCAACAATTCATTCTTGTTTTGCCATCAAATTCAAACTAATTCCGTCACCATCAACTTGTATTATATAACGGATAAAATAATAACAAAGACTTTTACTATTGTGTATATATATACACATCCCTTCAATTTTCAATTGCAGCAGACAACAGTATCTATCAATTTTAAAATCTGTTACTTAAGTTTGTATTCTAATGCGAATTAATATGCGATATTATCTAGGCAGCAAACAGAGATGTACGGTTTGACATAGCGTTTTGTACAATGCTAAACCAAAAGTCTTATGAAATATATGTAGTATATTCATACGTCTTTAAAAAAACGAGCATGATATACAGATTTTTTTTTTCTCACCTAATATGTCATGTACTCAAACTGAACTCTTACTTACCAAGGAAAAAAAAAACTTTAATAAAAAGTTTCCACTAAATGAGGTTGACTAAATCATACAACAGTATTCAATTCCGTTAAAGATGAAAGTTGTAGAGATATTATTTAGGTTTAATCAACATTTGATCTATGTAAAGATGAGTTGATGACAATCGTCTCAATTTTTTCTTAGCTTATATATCTAATGATGGTAGTAGGGTATGATATGTTTGAATAAATTTTTCTAAAAATACTTATAAGAGAATAATAAAAAGGAGAAATGAAAAAAAGCTTTTACATATGATAAAATTAACTCATGTACAAACTATTTGTAGATGATATCTTACGTTAATTTATTAAGTTAATTTTTAACTTATACATAAACTAATTTTATCTTATTGGAAAAAAATTCTCATTTCTCTTTCTTATTTTCTTTTCTTGTAAGTGTTTATGAAAAAGTTTATTCAAGCATACCCAACTTGGTTAATGAAAATGAGGATATGATTATGAAACAAACGATCAAAATGGTGTTCTCAGAAGAGAAGGTAGTGCTCTCTAACGAAGATTATGGGATTGTTGTTGTGTTAAAGGAGTTATCACAAGTGTTTTTGGAAAACGAAAAGAGAAGAATGGTATGGTGTGGTCAGCAAAAAAATGAAATCCATATAAAAGTAACAAATAGCACTGGCCCAAGCCCAAAAAGTGCATAGATCAGACACAGTATGGCGAAATGGAGAATAACTTATCATAATTCCAACAATGGATTAAAAAAGCTATATTATTATCATGAATGAAATGTTGACCAAGTAAGTCAATCCTAATTTATCACTAGTGTAGTGAGTAGTGACACTAATCACACAAGGCATGAGCGTGCCGCCTCATAACAGTTATATTAAAATTAAAATCATTACATAATAAGATATGACTCATTTTGTTAATAAAATATTTCTACTTAATCAGGGTGAACATGCTGCACTTGTTCTAATTATTATTAATATTATAATTATAATTGGCAAAACCCCAGCTATTTGTAGCTGTGCTTTATGTAAGTAAACCCACAAATTAACATCAAACCACGATTATTGGTACCAACTCAGTGAATGTTTGCAAATCGTGAAAAAATACGTTAGAGGCAAAAGTATTTTTGTAAAATGATCAAAATTATTGTTTTTGCTTTCATATTTTGGATTACAGTAAAATACATGTCACAATAATTTGATCTGCAAACCAACTATGCTCATAATATTACCATTTTCAAAGATTCAACGAATAATTATTTAGTTAGTGATATTTATTGCAAGGATACCTCTTGTATAGATTCTTTAGCCTCGCATGGTAGTTATACTCAAGGGTTTTGAGGGAGGATTATGCACCCCCTTCTTGCACAATCTTTCTTATAAGATATAAATGTTTTTTTTTTTTTTTTATCTTCTTTTAGGTTTAAATGAAAAATGCTAAAGATACACTTATCTATGACCACTTATTTAAGGGACAATGTTATCTATGAAACATGTCACATGTTCACACCTTGTTAGTACATGTACTTTAATTAATTATGAAAAGTTGATAAATAAAATATTGATTAAAAATACAATAGTTATTAATTTAAATCTTCATTCAAAGATCTTTATAAAACATAATCATAATAATCAAATATTACAAAAATTAAAATACAAAAAAATATTTAAAGATCTTTTACAATAAATAGGAAAAATTAAGAAACTGAGCAAATAAGGAAGGCGATATTTTTACAAAAGGGGAATTGAATGAACAATCAATCTCAATCTTGTGAATGATGAAAGAACCTGAAATAATTTCCTTAATTAAAATTGGACTAAATATATCTAGATAAACACGTTAGAATCGAACACAATTAAACTAAAAAAGGTAACTTCGTTATTTCTAAGGGGAAAAAAAAACCCTACACTTAAATAAGAATGATTTCATTCAGCACCCTATATCCCTCAGGTTCTTCTAGTTTGTTCTACTTTTATTTTTTTTCTATTAGAGATAGACAACACAATGCCTTTTGCCAAAAAGCAAAATTGCGGTGATTATGTTCTTGTTCATGGTAACAGCAGCAATAGCAAGTAACGCTGCTAGCAAGGTGAGAAGACTCTAAAACATGCAATGATATTATATTTTATTAATAAAAATCCTTCTATATAATGTTTTATATATAATATATTGTTGCAGGGTAACACTGTTTATGAATTTGGTCCGACGGTGCAAGGTGAATATGGTAATTCGCCAGCGACCTTGGAGATCAGCCAAGCCTCCAATAATGATTTTTGGTTTGAGATAGAATTTGAATTTGAATTATTATTATTTTTAGATAAAAATAAGTTGTTAGAATAATCTAGATAAAATAAGTTTAAATTATTGTTTCCTAGTTTGAATTATTATTTTTAAATATTATGTTTAGATTGTTAATATTATTTTGTATAAATATATCTCAATTTAAGAAGTGAAATATGGATGAGTGAATCAATAAATGAAAAAATAAATATTATTTCAATTTATGCATATTTGATTTTTGACAGTTTTTCTCTGCCATTATTGTTTCTCATTGTCATTTTCTGTGTTCTTCTGTTCTTCGGTTCCAAATTTTTAGTTTTTGGGGTTCCTATATTGTTTGTTCTTGCCTTAGTTGTTGCCTTTTTGGGACTTAGGTAGGGAAAGTACTACAATAGAATGGGGTGGTGGATTGTAAGGCAAATCAATAGATAAGCTTCTCTTATATTTAAGTATTTTAATATTCTAAACATAGGTTATATGTTTTATTATACCAAGTGAATAATATAGTTTTAACTAATTTTCAAAAAGGTGTATTACGTATTTCTTTTAATTTATTTTTACGTTATTATCTATGTTGACAAAATATTTTCTCCACTCACAAGTTGATCTATCCAGAAAAACAAAACACAGAAAAATAAGCGGTGTATTTAATTCCAAATTTAATCTATCCAGTTTATATAAATAAATAAATATCTCACACGAATAAGATTGCGATTTCGAATCACACTCCCAATGTGACAGTCTTCTCTAACCTCATCCTAATGAGATATGAACCCAACTTACCTAAAATCTTACTTGCCAAAAAAATAAGGCTTTGAAAATCAAAGTCAAACTAAAACTCAATTCTAATAAAGCTTCCTTTTGTTCTAATAAGCTAGCACAAGCCTAAAGAAAATGGAAACTACATTCACCAAGAACATTATATACTTACTATAAGGGAAATCCAAGTTGCAATACCTTATAAAATAAAAAATAAAAAAAAGTTGCACAACCATTCACATCAGACCAGACGGGTCGGTTATACAATATTAGACCAAACTAAGCAAATTTTTCAATCTCTCTTGAGCCCTTAAGGAAGGGTTTTCTTAGCAATGGCATCAGCATATTGTGGTATAGGCGTATAGCTTAGAAGCCAGAGTATAACTTACACCATGCAAACATGGTCATCACTTCTCCGTACAAGTACACATGACCTTGACTCATATACACTAGAACCATAAAACATCCCAAGACAGAAATGGAGATAGCACCAAAACAATATACAAGATCACGTTTCCAATTTATTAACTAGGCAGCCAAAACTGGAACATGTCTGTGCCCCATAACATGCTGCCGAAGCATATTATAGCCATCTCTATAGTGCTCGAGTGAGAAACATAGCTGCCGTATGGCCTCGCGTTTCTCTTCTGCTCCTTCTAAGATCACGGTTCTTTGCCTCTCGACCTCTTCCTCAAGTTGCTTGGCTTTTGATTTTAGTTCTTCCACATGTTTGTGTGCCTCCTCCATTCCAGCAATCAGTTGTACATGTTCCATGTGAAGCTCGTTCAAATGGTCGTTCAGGTGTTCAATCCTACCATCTTTGGAGTTCACCTCTTCCTTGAGTGAACCAACTTCTACATGGAGATTATCTTTCTCTAGTTTTAAAGTATCAAGGCTTGTGTTGAGGTCTTTTATTTTGTTCTCTCTCTGCTCAATTTCTGCCTTTAACAGCTGAATCTCACCCTTAAGTGCCTCCTCCATCTCTATTTTTTCAGATTGGATCCTTCTGATATCATCTTCAAAACAACGGCCCCGACTTTCCCATTCTCTGATCTGTTCCTCTAAATGAGTCCGTTCCTCCAGCACCTTTGACATTTCAGACTTCAACTGAGCTTTCTCCGGGAAGATTTTCTGCTCGGCATCAGATACTTCTGTTTTCAAATCCCTGATCTCATGGTCACGATCTGATAAACTAGTCCTTAACCTCGCAAGTCTTTCATGGAGTTTGGTGCTCTCTCTTTTCTCACTATTGAATTTGGTTTTCCAAGTAGAAATGTCTTTACGAGCCAACTCAAGCTGATCATGTAACTGCTGAATTCTTTCAGATGATTTATTGGCCTCAAATTTCAGTGAAGTAATTTGCATTTCTGAAGCTTTGAGATTTTCTTTGGTAATTCTTAGCTCCCTCTCAAGCGTCTCGATCTCACCATTTTGGTCAAACAATTCCTTATCCACACCATCAATGCTTCCCTCAACCTCTATCGTCTTGTGTTCCAGGGCTTCCCCTCCTTCATTGATGTCTTTTTTCCTTAGTGATGACTCAAAACCAGCCTCCAAATTTTCTGTCTTGAAGTGTGTGTATCTTTCAAGCTCAATCTTCAGTTTAGTAATTTCTTCTTCTGAAAGTCTTAACTTCTCATTCACAGTCATCAGTTCTTGTTCATATGCATTAATTTTGGGATAAACATCTTCAGTATTCTCATTTCTTGATCCCCTAGCTGAACCATCTGCATGTTCCTCTTCCTGCATCCATAGCTTTTCTTTTACCTCACGGAGCTCAGTTTCCAACTCCATTATTCTTCTGTTTATCCCCAGATCACTACCATTCCGTGAGAAACCTGAATAATTATTAACTGACGAATCATCAGATTCCTCCTCAGAATCTGTCAAAGTAGAAGACTCATCCCCATCTTTTTGGTATACATCAGTACCATTTCCACTAGAGCCAAGAAAGTATTCAAACCCAGCAGCTCGGGTACTAGATTTAAGACGACCCCCCCTCTTTGGAGTTGGAGAGGGCCAAGTGGAGGATGGTTCAGAGCCAACATCTGAAATACCTGAACCTTGGGATTGGAGATCAGAGGGTATATTCTTTCGTAATTCTCCTGTCACGTGATCATAACGTTCAGCCAGAGCCCGGTAAACACGGTAAAACTCCTCAACCAGAGCAACCAATTCTGGCCTCTTCTGATAATACATTTCAGCTTTTTTGGCAAATGAATCTGCATCCTCTTCTATCAGCTTCAACATTCGCTTCACACTCCGGTCCATCTCTGAGAATGAAAATCAAGTCATTTTCTAGGACGGCATTGTTATAAAAAAGATTGACATATACAGAGCAAGATGCAAACCCCCTCCCTCCACTGCCCAAAAAAAAAAAAGCACAACTGGAGAATTGTTATCCAGTAAGTCATGGCAAAGAAGAAAAAGAGATGCTAATATCACAATGACATTTATTACTTTACTAGTATTAAATTGCCCACGTTTAGACTAAGCAACTAGGTCATAACCTTGGCAATCTAAAAGCCCGTGACCTTCATAACTAAGGTAACAATTTTCCTTGTTTAGCCAGCAGAACAAGGACTAACCTTGGCGGTCTAAAAGAAAACTTCAGTAACAAGTGTAACGGACATCATTGAAGTGTAGAAAATAGAATTCTTTGAAGAATCTTTCAGCTTTTTTATAAGGTGCATGCATGGAGAGAATAAAGGGATGGAAATTGATATTGAGGTCGCATTTGTTTCAGGAAATAATTTCACATTCCTGGGAATAAGATAAGATAGCCAGGAATGATATTCCTGAGTATGGTGTTTCTGAAAAATATATTATGTTCATGTTTGGTATTTGGTATCCTTTAAAAATTATTCCACGAAACATACAGTTATCAGAGAAAAATATCCCTAAAATTAAAACTTTATTTTCTTTTTCTACCATTACCCACTATAAACACCCGCTACCTATTCTTGCAAGACTTCTTCAATCATTCTCATGGGAATAAATTTTACCCACCTCTATCAATGGAAATGAATTGGTGGGAATAATACTCAAAACATATGCCTGGGAATAATTTTACAAAACTTGACACAGCCATAGGAGTGCAAATCTAAACCCTGAAATAAATGTCCCCAAAGGAAAAACAGAAGTTTGTATCTGTTGCATAGTTGATGAAAAAATTTGAGAGTAGAGCAATATGGTCTACTAAAGATAATTACCCTTTCATTCACCAAAACAAAAAGATAAGTAACATTCATAGCTATCTTAGAGCAGAATTTGGCTTCTCTAAAATTAGGACTGCACTTTGGAGGGATTGAGGGAAAAGTGTGGAATTATAACCATTGATTAGAAAATCAATAGCCAAAATTATGATAACATACGTGTATTGATAACTACAATGAAGTTGTTAAAATTTTATTCCATTGATCTTCCAATCAATGGTTATGACTCCACACTTTCTCTTCTAAAGTGCACCCACTCACTTGAGGTGCTAAATCCCTTACAGAAGATAATCATTTCAAACTACAATAGAACACTCCACTTAAAGATAGAAGCGTATTTGAACAATTGAAGAATTATCATGCAACACACACTTTTCCCCATGTTTTAACAATATTTATTTTCTAGCATTCCTGCTGAATTCACAGAACATTAGAACCTGGCAAATTTTTTGAATATAGCATATCAACTAATAAAAGAAGCTTTATGGATCTCTACTCGTATTGGTATTTGGTACCCTGTTCGGTTGGCAGAAATGGCAAATAGCCAGATTCATGTAGATGCTGAATGGTGGAAAAGCTAGCCAATTAGGCAGGTTGTGATACTTTGAGGGTATAGAATAGAAGTATAACATTAACAGTGTTATAAATTTATAATAGGTTGAATAAATAAAAAATGTAAAGAATATAAAAGGACATTCCAAAATTGAATTCTCTGTTTGTATGTGGCAAGGCTTAATCTGCAATACCTAATTTTGGAAGACAAAAGAAGTGAAGATAGTCTAAACTAAAGAAATAAAATGAAAAAGTGAGGAAGTTAATGAATCTGTTGCAGCAAAAAAGCTTCATATTAAGGGAATTATCCTTCAAGGATTACAAGTATCAGAGCAACAATACAATCTTTTTAACAATAAAACCTGGAATATGAACACAGAGGAAGTAAAGAATGAAGAGAAATATAACAAAAACAAACATATAACACTATAAGACCATTGCAATTGCATACCTTCAAGGTTTTCTGAAAGCCACTTAGAATTCTTGGGGCTGATGTGACTATCCCACCACCAAGAATGTGACTTTCTCGATTCCAACCTCCTCATTTGCTTGCTAGAATGAACCTGAAATAACAAAAACAACCCACTATTATTATGAACCCAGGATTCTTCTGTAATATGCACAACTGCACAAGTATAACCCATAAATCATAATCATAGTATAGCTCAATTAAGTTCCATAACTTACCCCAGAAGCTGCCATTTTTGCAAGAGCAAATTCTATCTAGCCGGTGAAACTCTGGTGTCAACAAGAAGCCCCAAAAAGAAAGGAATCAATAAATTAACATTCAAAATTCAAAAAGTGGAATAATTAGCTAGCGTCATGCCCTGAGGATAGCTTAAAAAGATGACAACAACATAATTTAATATGATAGTACTAGGATATGAATGCTGTATTTTTTTCCCACACTATCACCCATGTGGGCCCCCACCTACGTGGGCCTGCACCCTCGGCCCAAAACTGATCAACGAAGAAACGACATGCACATGACCATGACTCCATGAGTACCGCGCGGACAAATTTAAAAACCAAAATAAATTACTAATAAATAATTATTAAATTATTAAATAGCCATAAATTTTGACCTTTTTTTTAATTTTGATTTTTTTTTATCTTATGTAATCTCGTGCCTGAATATCACGGACAACTGGCTGTACCTAGGGTACAGCTATATCCACGCGTCGTGCAGCGCAATCACCTCACTTAAACGTGGTGGTTGCATTTTGCATTTCACACGCAAAATAAATACTATTTTTTTGTTATTTTAAAATATAAAAGTTATGAAGAAAATAATTTTATTTTATTTTATTGACGATTATTACTGTATATTTGAGTAATTCGATTTTTTCCGATGAGTCCAAAAACAAGAAAAAAATAAACTAGTTCGGTGTGGTAGTAGGATAATGGCTATGAAAGAAACAAAGTTGTAGTTGCGTTAGATAACGATGAATAGAGACAAATACGAGAATCCTTAGCCTCACATCCAAGATTTTCATTTCATATACATCATCTCAATAATCCCTTTCCATCCAACAACATAAAAACAAACAACACAATCTAATTTCACAAATAATAATAATAATAATAATAATAGTATTATGAATGAATGGAAAGGAGAGAGTTGTTGTTGATGAGAGAGAGAGAGAGAGAGATTCTTACATGAGAGAAGGGCGTGTTTGGATGCAGTGGTGGAAGCTGTGGGATAAAGCAATGGATCTGAGAATAGAGAAAGAAGAGAGAAGAGAAAAGGGGGTGGAATATAGAGAATAGAGATATTTGGATTTGAAGTGTGAGGAGATGAGAGAGTTTGTTTTGTGAAGTGTTAATAAAAAGGGTAGTGGGGACAGAAAGCAAAAGAAAGTGCCGGGAAAGGAAGGGCTTGTTCCATTTTAATGTCCACTAAGCTCCCACATACTCTCTCTCTCTCTCTCTCTCTCACTATATATTTATCTCTCTGACCTCTTCTCAATAATACAAAAGTCATAACAAAAATTTTGTTCTTAATTTAAATTTGAATCTCGATTAATATTTGAATATGAAATAAATTTTATTAGAAAAGGTTATTCTTAGAATAATCATTGCTTTTCCCTACTAATATCTTTGTTTAAAAAATGCTTCTTTCTTCTCACACATTTTTATTTTTGTTATTGTTTTAGCAATTCAAAACGCTATGTTGATTATTGTTTAGGATTTGTTGCCTTTTCATAAACATCCGGCCGCGTTGAAACTTCAATTAATTAATCTATAAGGAGAACTACAAGTTTTAAGCCAACGCGCATAAGTGGTTAAAGATTTTATATGAATTTCTACCTTTATTTTGTAAGTATAGATTCGTGTTTTTTTCCGTGTGTAATCCTCCTAAAAAGATTTTCTAGTCTTCAATTCATGGACTACATAAGTAGTTATAATTTAGAGAAATTTTATAATTCGACCTTATAATAATTCTTTGGATGTTATTAATCAGTGTCTTAAAAATATTAATTAATATTTTTTTATTAAAAAACATATAAGAACATATTTAAAACTATAAAAAAATACATTTTTATGCATTTTAATAAATAAAAATAATTTTATTTTCGTAATTAGTGTTCTAGCATTTTCCTAATTCTTTAAGCAAACCTTTATCAACTGTTCTACATGTCATTAGTACTGTGCCATGTACATAAGGAGTGTCTTTAAAAAAAAAAAAGAGAGAGAGAGAGAGAGAGAGAGAGAGAGAGAGAGAGAGAGAGAGAATAAGGAGTGTCTTCGTATTCTATTAAAAAAAAAAGGACGTGAATATTGCGAATGTCATATTGCCGTCCATTTCGGCTTTTTTTTTTCATTTCATTTTTCTAAACTAGTTCTTCCGTGGGGCAACATAGACTTTCAATTCCGTGTATTTTTACTTCTTGGAGGTTGGAATTGGTAATACATCTTTTTCTTTATTCCCGATTAGAAAACCTGCATCGTGCCATTCATGCCATAAAAATAAAAGAAAACTGGGATATCATTAATTACGAGTATGAATGAATGAATCTTCAAGCTGCCACGATTGTTCCATTACAAGGAAGCTTAAATCATCTTTGAGCTACCTACCATTACTGAATTTGACAATTAATCGAAAATTTAACAAGAAAGTTAGATTACAATGATGAATAATTTAAACTCTCCTATAATATTTTTTTATTAGTTTTCTTATTTTTATATATTAATTATTAACTTTGTTTTATATTTTCAACATATTAAATACTTTGTTTTTATTTCATATTTTTTATATAGTAAGAGAAAGATTTGTAGGAGTATTTATAGAAGAATTGGTAAGAGAATATACTATTACTTAGATTAGTACTCATAGGCTTAATTAGAAGTAAAGAAGCAGCGCAAGCTACGGTCATAGGTTTGAAAATTTTCAAACAAACGCGGTATAATTAATCGTGACTTTAATTTAACGTGGAGACATAAAAATGATAAAGATGAAAGTTGTATATAATGGGGGGGAAAGAGTTATTGGTGGTAGATTTGATTACCTAACATGTTAGGATCTTAACTCTGTTTATTAATCGATTCCACTAAATACAAATCAAACTTAAAAGTTAAAAATTGAATAGCCCAAGATCATGATTAATGAACACAATAGACGCACGCTTGTGGAGTGGTGGATAAACTCTTGAATCCAGAATTCCACAGATGTTGGAATTAATCCACTTTGCAGCAAACTAAGCGAGAGATTAAACATACAGAATTATAGCATCTTAATTATATATCTTGCTTGTTTGGAGTCCTATGTAAGGACATATTTTTGCAAATATGGATAAAGAGTGCGTAAGAAGGAAGGATTATCACTTTTTCACGAAGAATAATTAGACATTAATTTTAGAGTTCATGCTTCTATAATCTTTATCACTTTTAATACCATTTCTCTGTATTGTTTACAACACATTATCAACATAATTAAAACTCTAATTAACAATGTAGCAAATTTCTTTGTATTTCTTTTCAAACATAAGTCCATCAACTAAATAATATATGATTTTATGGAGTTAAAAAGACTATTAAAAAAGTAACAGATTCTCATCATTTTTTCTTTTTAATTTTTAGTTAATATAGTTCATGACGCAAATAACTTTTATTATTTCAAGTATTTGTAGGATGTGTTTACATATATCTCATTTTTCCGACTCAAAATTTTGTTAGGGTCATTTTTTATATTTGAATTGGACTTGATTAAGAGCCAACAACATATGAAAAAAAAACCAAGTCAACATCCATTGTTGATATAATATATTAATCTTAATATTGTACATATAGTTAAATTGTAGAATATGGATAAAAAATTTGTAGAATTATAAATATGTTACTACAAATAAGGTGTATTTTATATTATACTCCATTTGTTTCTATTTCTAAACTAAATTTAAAATAATTTTGTTCTTTTTTACAAAATTCAATATATATAATGTTTCTTATATTAATTGTTTTTATACTAGAAAAAATCCTAATTAAAAAAAGAGGGAAGATATATTGATAAATAATTAAAAGAGGGAGGAGTATTAATGATAAGGATAATTTTTAAAAAATTATAAATTTGAGATAAATTTATTACTATCAATTAAATAACCATTTTTTAAATCTTGATGAATTACATAATTGAATCTTATATATAAAAATAAATTGAATATATTTTAAGAAAAATAATATTAATATCAGTTATACAATCAAGAAATTGTAAAATTATACTTCTTTAATGAATATATGATGAATCGACCAAAACTAATTTAAGATCACTGTGATGTAGATTTGTCACACCTTCTCAACATCAAGGTGCACTCAACAAAGGCAAATATGAAAACAAGAAAAAGAAATGGAGATTGCTAAACATGCAGGATGTTTAGGCAATTTGCCATGACTACACCCCTAAAATTCAAGGAAGGCAATCACCCATGCATGAGTAACTAAATTTGTCATAAATGCATGCCAGTGAATGTCATGTATAAAAATGTGAGACAATCGAGGTAACTCTTAATTCTAATTTTTCTCTTGCATCTCTAATATTCACTATTTGACTTGAGTGTTAAAGTGTCTTTGTTGGTATATTTCTCTCTTGAGAAGAACATTAATAGAGAAAAAAAAATTATTAACACAACACATTATATTTAAAATAGAATATTGAATACACTATTATTGATGACTTTTTTTGTTTTGTTATTACATAAATTGTTGATAAGACTTATTATGAATTGCAAAGCAAGAGAAAACTCAATGTATTATATTTTCATACCTTTAGGGTGTGAAAATTTTATTCTTAATACAAAATATCAACTTGAGAATTTCACTGTAAAGTTGACAAATGAATCTTTCTTAAATACTAAAATATTTCTTAAGTCTTTAGAGTTTTCAATTCTAAAACTTCAATGATAAAAGAAACTATCCACGTGAGATTCAATAATAGACTATCAACCGAACTATTAGATCCTGAGGATGAATTTGTAAATTAGCTCATCAAATCCTATTAAGACAAAATAAGATAAGCAAACAATCCAAGTTGTTGCAGGACAAAAAGAGCAAACAAGGCATAACTATAACTTTATTGTACACCATCAAGAAGCGTCATTAGTGAAATAATGAAATAATAAGGACCACATCTTTGTTCAGAACTCTAGCTTCACTAACCTTGATTTCACACATTGAACCTGAGATAATAGAGAAAATGTATGTTAGGTTAGAAATGAGAAACATGATTTTTCATGTCCATCCTAAAGTTTCATGTTGTAACTGATGACTAACTTTCATGTCATTTTCTCAATAAGTATGATTTATTCACTGTAGATGGTGTTTTTAAACACACTCAAAAGTTATGATTAATAATGGTTGGATCAATAAAAAGGAAAATATTTTTTTTATTGTAGAAATCAAGACTATTATCCAGATAAGAGAATTCTAATTGAGTAAAATAGAATTATAATAGACGACAAAAAATTTTCTCTTAATATTTAATATAAAGACATACTTATAACTCAAACTTGAAATTACTTATTTAATTAAAACAATTTCGTACCATTTAATCCCATATATCCACCAATAATAAATTTATTTAATATGCATAAAATATAATCAAAACTAAAAGAATTTGTTTTTTTAAGAACTAAAAGAATTCTTTTTTTAAGAACTAAAACATTTTTTATGGGTAAGAAAATAACAGAACTAATTTTCAATTAAATATATGATTTTATCACTATTCTTTTCATCGAAATATTTTTGTTTCTGTAATCATACTGTTTTCGTTTTTATGAAATTTAAATACTATGTTAATTTCAATATATTTTTTTTTACAATTCAAAACAAATGTAAAAAAAAATTCCTAATTTTTAAATAGATGATAAAAAAAAGTAATACAACAGCACTTTATATATACTTTTAAATCACATAAATTATTAATAATAGTAATAAAAAAGGTATAACCTCATAATTTCAATTAGGAACTTTAGTTAGCTGGCTCATTTGCATTGAGCCACCCTACAGTGACCCAACATCTAGCATCAATTATTCATTTACATGCATATTATATATATATATATATATATATATATATATATATATATATATATATATATATAAGTCCAAATCGAACATCTTTTAAGCTTCGACTACGGCCGCGTCACTAAGATGAAAGTATTTCACTTGTGGTACATTTGCATTATTCCTGGTCAAAACAGTAAAAGTCGTTTTTCCATTATTTTTTTTTGTCTTTTTAGGTTAATTGCCGAAATAAAAAGAAGCTCTGAAATTTGAAAGGCACCTTTAAATGGGAGGCCGGAATTTCAGAAGTCAATTCCATTGTAAATAATGCCTAACGTCCTAAAACTTTTTCATTTTAATTAAAGTAAAATCTCACGCCCTAACTTTTCATCTATATCCTACTACATAGCACTTGTTTGAATCTAAATTTTTCTATAAAAATTTCTAAAAAAAAATAAGAAAAAAATAAAATAAATTTTTTCATAAATTAAAATGAATTTTCCATTAATTCATTTGTAAATACCATCTAATCTTTTAGAGAAACTATGTTGGTAAGGTTCTAAAAATTAGCTAATGATAAACTTATTTTTACTTATGAAAAAATTTATCTCATTTTTTTTATTTTCTTCTTATAGAAGTATTTTTAAAGAATCTTATTCAAACAAACTCATAATAGAGTGTATGTTACACTTGCAAGTTATTCTTCTTAGATGGTTTAAAATTGTGTTGGTTAATTATTTCCATCAGTTTATAATTTATTTAACTAGTTTATACTTTTTATTAAACTAAATATATTTAGTTATATTTAATAAATTAATCTATTTTCTAACTTATAGTATTTTTTAGAATCTATTTTTTATTTGGTATAACATTTGAATTTATAATTTTCCCCTTTCTCGTTCTTAGTATTTTAACAAAATATTTATTTTATTAAAATGTTATTTTAATACTATATGTTTATTATTTTAATACCATAGCTTAGTGCTGATTTATAACTAAGAACATGTAGCCTTTGTCAAAAAAACTAAGAACGTGTCTTTGGATTAACGAATTTTTGTTTTCATAAAAAAATAAGTGGAAAAACTAAGAAATCTTTCAACTTTTGTCTTTTAAGACCTGCAAGGCAGTGAAAAGCATTTCACATTTTTTTTTCTATGCACAAATTAAAGAGGCTAGAAAACATAAACATGAAGAATTTAAACAAGAAGAGGTTTGATGTAATCAGCATTTTGTTACAGATGATATAATATTACCATTCTTTTTTCTCCATAAGATCATATCCTTTGTGATCTGAGCAGCATATATTCTTGTGTAAATTAAGACTGCCATGTTGTTCACATTGAAATGCCTAATTAACTTTCAACCGATGTTAGTATATGGTGTTCTGTTCTGTTTTGAACTTTCATGATTGTTCAATTTACTTGGTTCCACTTTTGCTATCAAGGATTTGGGATGGAGTTTCAAGGATTTCAAAAAAATTGACTAAAACCACAAGTTGGAAAGCCTTTAGTAGAACCTATTGTAACAGCATGTGCCCTATCACTGATTAGTCCTAATGTATCACTCATTCAGACTAATTCCATAGCAGGTTAAAAAATATTGTAGCTTGCAATCAATCGATAATGGAAGTTGAGTGCCCTTCCTCTCTTCAATGCCAAATAAGGCTAGATTGGTTAGTATGAACAAGTTGGAGAGGTTTCATTTTTCTTGAATTGGCTTCTTTAGGAAAGCATCTAAGAATGTTTGCTGAGGGACATGCTTCACATAATTGATATTCTCCTCTATCAAGGCTGAGTTCTATAAAATGCAAGAGCCTACGTCTTGAGATTTCAAATGAATTTTCCCTTTCATAGCATAAATAGCTTAAAAATCGAACTAGCATTTTGATCTTTAAGTCACAAAACAAAAATTTTGCATTCAAGTTTCATACTCCTTTTCTACTAGTTGTTCCTTATAATAATATTTTCTTGATTTGAGACTACAATAATATTATTCATTGTCAATTTATGAAGTCCATTTTTCAGGAAGGATACAATCCGTAAATCCTGCTTGGGACGTGAAAGGTTTTGATCCTTTTGTTCCGGGGAATAACTTTTCATCATTTTGCAGCAGGAACGTTTGACATATTAACGGATCTTTTCCATCTTAGTGTCCGTCCCCCACCCCCCAAAAGTCTGTGAAGATGCGGACTAGTTACACCTAGATAAAAAGATCCTATGAAGCTTCACTATTTCCTGAGATTGGCTTTGGACTTTTCCTGTGCAGCTTAGGTGGAGGGCAAAGAAGGCCTCCTTCTGGGAGCCAGAGTCATCAATGAGATATCACTCTGAAAAAGCTAGAATTCTAACCTTGTGTCAGGACCTACAAGCCGAGGGACAGTCTCAAGTAGACAATTTATATGGGGCATAGGCCTCCCAAAAGGTAACTGAGGCATGCAAAGGTTTCTTCGGGTCAAACAGAGATTGGCCCTGAAGTGTAAAGGCTGAAGGAGATGGAGATTGGCCCTCGAGTGCAAAGGCAGAAGGGAGCTTGGCTGCAAGACTCACCCGTGGAGCAGGGACGATTTTCTTAGCTTTATAATTAAATGCCAAGTATATGATGTGAACTGAAATGTGTCACAGTTTCTCTAATTGTTTTCATAGATAATATATTAGTAATAAATAATGAACCCAACATGTTATTACTGCAGATTTATATTGTTTTTGCATTTCCAGACTCAGTTGAAGACAAGGAAAAAGATATTTTAGAGGAAGATGGAAATATGTGTGCAACCAAAGCACCAAAAGTTGTCAGTAGTCTTGAATCAAAATCAAGACAAAAAAGCCAAAACATGCTTCTGTATATGAAGCTAAAGAATCAAAGAGTTATTAGGAGCATTAGCTAGATAGTAGCATGGACAACAAAGTTAAATCACAAGGGGTAAATGTAAGTTAAAACTAAATAATCTAATCATGCTTATACACAAATTAACATAAGCAATTAGATTAAGTACGAAAAAAAAATTAAGATCATAAATACCTCCCGCCATTGCTATTCTTGTTTGCTCTGAAGATGATTTGCAGTTGTCCGTGAGTCAAATAATCTGTAAATAGTTTATAGGTATCTAAACTAATATGACTTTTGGCTTAAGGATCTTCTATGCTTTCACTATCACTCACTGATGGTGTATTGAGATTTTCAGATAGCAAGCACAGGGACCTTGGCCTTGCACATCTCCTTTTATAACCTCTTCCCATCAAAGAGGTTATTTTGATATGCATAAAACGTGGGCTTAGTTGCTAAAGATAAGGGATAAAATTAGCAACAACTTAATCCTAAGAAGATAAGGTGAGTGGACCACCTTAAGTGGTTTTGACTTAGTCAATAAATAGAAAATAAACCAACAGTAAATCCAACTAAGAAAAGTAGATATTTCAGAAAGAAAAAACGCAAAAGAAATCAAACTTTCTTGCTAGTGCAGAGTCAAAAGGCAAAGCGCAAATGAAATCTGAGAAACCAAAGGCGTCTAAAAAGCTGTCAAACAAGACAAGGAAGTCAAAATAAGTTATTATAAATAAAATTGGGGACTCAGGCAAGTTATTGAAACAAGAATAAAACAAGCTCCAAAGTTTTTCAGAAAGAAAGCATAATCTTGGAGCTAATAATTAATGGCTGGTAAAAAAAGGCTATGTATTGCAGATATATTATGGTTGTAGATACTATTTTCTGTTGTGGATTAATGGATAACTGCTTTTGCAAAACATAGAAAAGTAAGGTGTAAGTTTCTCTTTTTCCCTTGTTAATGGTATATTGTGCTGTGATATCAATCAGTAGTGAGTATGCCAGTTATCATACATAAAAACCAATGTCTTGTTAAGTTGTATTCTTGATGCTTTCATCTGTAAATGGTACAAGTGGATTAAATTTACATTATGGTTTTACTGTTTCTTGTACCAAAAGCAAGTTCAGAGTTTATAAAAATGCTGCTAGAAATATTTTTACAATGAATAAAGCAAAGAATTCAGGCTTAACCTCAAATCTTAACACAACATTCACACGAAAGCAACTGGTTTGCATTAACTACACAACTTGAGATAGAACCTACAAATGAGCTACAAGAGTCACGGTTCAGCTAAACCCCCCAAAATGCAATGAATTAACAAATCATAACTATTTTTTAATTAACCAAACTCATTTATTTACGAGCTATTAAAGAAATCATCATATTCAAATTAAATAATATATTACCTTTGGAGTTGTCTTGCTGCTGCAGATCAGAATCAATCACTGCCTTACAAATACAAGAGTTAGACAATCTTGGACACCAACAGCAGTGTAACTTTTTCAAATTTGGTAAATGTGGATGGCAATAACTAGGCCAAATGTCAACCAGATTTGGTAATGAATCCAAAAAGAGATCATCCAAATTAAGGAAATTGATGTGAATATTAGTCTGATGGTGATTCTGGTGCTGGTACACTGAAAGATCATGTTCCTTTTCACTGCCGAATACATACTTCAACTCATTACATGCATGAATGCTCAGTTTTTCCAAACTTACTAGCCCTCGAGCAAAACACAGGGAATATATATTCTAATCTGTGACATCCGTAAATATAATGACTCCTTAATTTTGGGAGCGCCAAAGAAGTATGGCTTTGATTGCTAACATAATCAACATTTCCTTCTTCCACTTCTATTATGTGCTTCAATTCACTACAGTCGTATATTTCCAGAACCTCTAGCAGCTCTAGAGTTTGGACAATAGATGGCATGAAGAGAGAAGTTAGCATCGGACAACCATCTATTTTCAATTTCATAAGACTGCATAGCTTTGAGTTTCTAGGAAAGGATAGGCTATGCAATTGTCTGCATTCTTCTACCTCTAACTCTTCTAAATTTTTGAGAGGGCATTGCGAAGAGGGGTCACGAAACATTTCATGCAGGCCATGCATACGACTCAACTTTAAGGTAACTAGGTTGTAGAACGCATCTTCAGTTTCAAGCATATCAACATTGGTACTCTCAAAGAGGCATTCTATCTCTGGACAATACTGTTACGTTAGGAAAATCAACTGATTCATGCTTTGTGGATCCATGGACGGGATTGCATTTTTGTAACCTCCCTGAAGATGCATCAAATGAAGGTACTCTGCTCTATGAAATAAATCATTCATTGGTAATGATATAAACCTGTTTGGATAAGCTTCTCTAAAAGCACTTCTAGAAGAAGAAAATAAGAGCAAAAAGATAAGATGAGCTTCTCCATAAGTAAAAATAAGCTCTTCATTAGTTAATTTGTAGAAGCTCACCAATGTGACTTCTCTAAAAGATGAGATGATATCTACAAATTAGCTAATGAAGAACTTATTTTTACTTATGGAGAAGTTCATTTTATCTTTTTGCTCTTATTTTCTTCTTCTAGAAGTACTTTCAGAGAAGCTAACATCCAAACAGGCCCAAAACCATCTATACATAAAGCTCTAGATGGTCTATTCTCTTCCAAAATGTTAGAGCTCACTGCTCAGGAGGAACCGGGGGCGCATTTTATAAATTAAAATATACCTCTGCAATCTTGAGAAAGAGACATTATGGGGAAATTTCTGAAATGCATATGATGAATGTATATACAAATATAATTCATTCAGCTGCAAACATATTCCTATAACCTCGTAAGCATTATTTTTCACAATTAAACAAGAGAACAAACCCAGAAGCTTCAATTTCTTTGATGACGCAATTCCATTAGGCAATTCTTCAAAAGAAGAACCACGCAAGTCAAGAATCTCAAGGACTTGTAGGATTTCCAAAATGGAGATGTCACCTAATGCAAAGGTTGCTTTAGCAAATACTTGCTAGTCTATGCGTAAAGTAATTGAGTTATGACTTGCAACCAGCAAGTAATTAAGAAATGGCTAGATAGCTATGATCAAGCTGATGGCAGGATGAACTTGCTTATGTTTCGCCCTTTTATCTATTGGGAAAATAATGCACTTAGACTCGCTTTTTAATTAAGATGAATTAATTAGATTGTATGTGTTTCGTTAATCATTTTAATTAGTTATAAGTTATTTGATTAATTTATAAATTTGTTTGATTAAATAAAGATATTTGGTAATTAATAAATAGATTCATCTCTCTAATATATAATAATATATTTTCATATGCTAATTGAACAACATTTGATTTTTTTTTATTTGAGTATAATTTTCATACATTTCTATGTAAATTTTACATCATCAGTGAATTAAAAATTATCATTGGAACAAAAATTAATAAATTTACTATAGTAGTTTATAATTGGATGATATTATAAAACTCTTTAACACTCTTTAGTTTATAGACTATTTATTCTTTTTATATTCTAAATATTTTAATAAAATTTCTTTTTAAAAATGTTAATTTTAATGATACAAGTTTTTATTATTTTAGTATTATAGCTAAATGTTGCGTTAAAAAAAAGTATTATAGCTAAATACTTATAACTCAGAGTCTATTTGACTAAAACGTTATTTTTAATACATACTATTTATTTTATTTACAAAAAATTGCTAAGATATATAACTCTAAGGTTCATTTTTAAAAATTCTTAAAACATTCGTAACCTAGGAATTAATTGAACATTCTTTAGTTATTATGTAGGCGGTTTGCTCATATATTATAGATATCAGGTGAAACAAATTAAAAAAAAAAAATAGATGTAGCGTTGAAAAGGATACATAACTAGTGGATAAAAAATAAATTTAAAATCCTGTAAAGAACAAGGTGAACTTCTAACAAATTAAATAAATTAATTATGGAGTTGGCTAGGACGATGCAATCATTGTATATTCCACCACTTAGTTTCCGACAGAAAGCTCCAAAACATGTTTTATTTTTCTGTCTTGACGCAAAGCCTTCAGATTGCTGTTTCTAAAATTTCAAACTTTCCCTTGTTTGTATCAAAATGCTTGATGCTCGATACCATATTCTTTCATATGCTGAAAATAACAATAACATTTTTCTTAGTTTTAATCTCAACAAGAGTTTTGTTGCTCTAAAACATATAAATCCAACATCCTGCAAAGCCAGAATTTCCTAACAAAAGTTGTCAAACAAGTATTTTTTTTATTTTATTTTTATCATTGAGGAATAATGATGAGTGGCAAAAGCAGTTTCCTTGTTTGCTTTTCTTTGGGGATATATTTCCTCCTTCTTCTCAACCACGTCAGTGCTGAAAGTTAGTACTCCTTTTTCTCACTTTCTTTTTCTTTGTAATGTTTAGAAGAATTTTATTTACAGTTTAGTTAAATTTATCTTGTAACATAATCACTTGTACATGTATTTGAGTAACTTATGAAATAACTTACTAAATGTGTATAATTAATAAGTTTTTCAAGATAACTTATGGAAACAGCTTAAAAATTATATGAAAACGGTTTAACCTAATTTCTTCTGAGACTATAAAAACAACTTATACATAAATATTCGCATATAAACTCTATTTCCATACTCTTCATTTTGGTGCTTATTTCTTGTAGAAATTTCCTCATAGACTACAAAAGAAAATTGACTTTTTGTGTTTCTCATTTCAGGTAGAACTGAACCGAGGAAAAATGCAAATCTAAGCCCATTCGAGAGTTGGAGGAGCGCTTACTTCTGCATCAACAATGTAATATGTGCCTCTTCTACACACATTAATCAGCGTGTACTTAAACTCAAATGATTGACATAGTACATTAATCCGTGTTCGATTCTTAATGAATACAAAAAAAAATTGAATCAGTGACAATTATGTACAGCAGGCGGATTAATCTCCAACCTAATAAATTGGAAAACACCTATGTTCTCTCTGATCAAGAAAAAAAAATTAGAAAGTGATTGCTTTTTTAAAATTCCCATTAATTGCTATGACATAATTTGATTAGTTTGATCTCCTTAATTACTTGATAATAATACTTATTATTAATTTCAACATATATATATATGTGTGTGTGTGTGTGTGTGTGTGTGTGTGTGTGTGTGTGTTTGTGTGTAGACACCCGTACCACCTTCTTGCTGGGGGAAACACGGATACATAATCAAACTCGATGGTGTGCTAGACGTGAGTGTCTCTGATATCAACGACTTTTGTGACGGTTCTTGCAAAAGCCACACCTTAGATGTCTTGAGTTGCATCCAAGATGTGAAGAGAGACTTCTACTTCGGGACCAAACAAAACGTCTCGTATGTGAGGAATGCCATTACCATGGCCTGTGCTGCTACTCAGCGTTACGGTAATTAACAATAACACTTCACAGTAAATTTACACATCACCAAATCTAAACAAAAGTGATTCTTCCAAAAGCTCTTTTCACTGTTCAACACAACATATCAAGTAGAACAATGTCATTTATACATAAAATTTTATAACAATATATTCTCTAACATATTCTTTTGATACTGGTTAAAATTTATTATTAGAATTTTATATACCCTAACAGTGCCACTAGTTTGTACGGGAGATTTTATATACCTCTTGTTTCAACACTAACCACCATGGCCTTCATTGTCACCTTCGGTGTGTGATAGTTTTCCAAGCCATATGTGAATGGACAAGGGAGCAGCGACAACTCCCACAGCAAATCAGACACATGCAGCGCCAAAAGCGGATCATCCACAAGCCTCACTTCCGAAGGCACCCTCTTCGTTCCTCTGAAAAACGGTTAACTCTATATATATTAGCCAAATAAGTATCTTCCTCCGCAGCCACACGAAGACCTGCATGGTACGTGAAGTTTGCTCTGGCGCTACTTCCCATAAGGTAACAGTTGGAGCACTTCAACGGCATCGTCATACGCCGCGGGGAGTCTGTGTTCTGGTGCGAGGCGGTACTCCACCGAAACGACTAGGGAGTTGGTGTCGTTAGCGAGGTTTACACATGCGTCGTGGATGAAGTCTGAGGCGACACAGAAGAGGACCAAGTCCTCACACCGCCTCTCCTTCTCCATCCACCGCCACGCCACCAACTCCTTCTCCACACGCCTAGGCCAAGCCAGCTTTACCACCACGTGTTCATCGGATTGGCACTAGTGCACTGTGCCGCCGCAGAGGGCGCGCGCATCTCCATTCTAGCGCAGTAGCTAGGGAAGCTGGAGAAGTTGTGCAATGCGATCCGACTCGCCCTGGGGATCGAGATGGCGGCATTTGCGGCGGACGTACGGGGCATGGAGGAATTGTGCGGCGCGTTCAGGGCGAACACCGGCAAGCCCTCGATGGCGAATTTGACGGACTTGGAGGGTGAGAAGAGGGAGAAGAAGGTGAGGGAAAAGGAGAGGAAGAAGACGATGAAGTTTTAAAAAAAAAAAAAATGAAATATAATAATTTGATTTTTGAAAAAACAATAATAAATAATCACATGATTTTAATATGATTACTATTAGACTTGATGATGATTTGGGACTAAAGAAGTTACTAAAGACAAGTAATAAGTTGAAACAATTTTTCTTTAAATATATAATTAATCAAAAATGAATTTGAGATAGTAACATAAAAATATTTATTTTTCATGTATAAAAACATATTTAATCCATATATTTATTATAAAAGTTGATAAACTTATATATAGTAGTGTGCGTGTATAAAAACTAGGAGTTTGAAGAAAAAAAGGAATTCATGTGCTTTATCATCTTTTAATATATTAGTTTTTTCAGTCCAAAGCCATGCTGGGTCGGGTTGTCGCATAGGTTACGGTCCATTTTGATGGGTCCACGGTTGGCAGTTACTTGGAAATCCGATGAGATTGAAACCCAAGTTACTTATTTTCTTTTTCACCACTCGAATCACTAAACCAATTTTCTTACTCGAGTTACAACGGAGACACTACTATATATACGCTACTATGTAAAACAATTCCTTTTTTAAAATATTTATTTAATTTTAAATCTGGTTTACAAATAAAAAATTTATCAAAGAAAATATTATATATAAAAATATTTAATAAACAAATTATATAATTTATTATTTGATATATTTTTCATACAATCACTTTTTTCTTTCATATATTTTCCTCATTTGTTTACCGCATCACTAATATATATAATTTATTTTAATATTATAATATTTATTTAATAAATTTAAAAATTAAAAGATTATAATATTTACATATATAATTAAAATCATATCATTAATATGCTTATAATTTATATTGTAAATATTATAACATTATAATTTTAGAAACTAATAACATAAATATTATAATATTAAAATAAATTATATTAACCAATGATGTAGTAAAAATTGAGAAAAAATAGGATAAAAGAATATGAAATTGAAAATTGGATGTATGAAAGAAAAAAATACTAAACAATAAATAATATATTTTTATTAAATATTTTATTATTATATTTATTAGATAAATTTAGTTTATTGAAATAAGGGGATTAATTGTCAATAGAATGCCTGATTACATATTTAGATAACTGAATTGTGGATTTGGTATAAGACTGGTAAGATTCTCAATAAATTAATTCAGAATAATAGTAGCTACTGTCATATGATTCTATTCGTTTGAGCTGTATTTTGAGTACTACTTGCAGCTTTCAATTGCTACATTCATTTGTTAATTAACATGTTGTTAAAATGGTTTTAGTATGACTGGTGTACCACATCATTTGTGCATGGTTAGGGACTACTTTTAATGGTTTTGCATTCTTTCTTACCTTAAACCCTGAACTGAAAACAAAACATGAGTATGGTGATCAGTGGATAGCATAAATGATGTAACAAGAAAGCTGAAATTTACAAATGATGTAACGATAATAAATACTTTGTTATCATTGTTGTGTATGGAAATAGCTTTTAGGTATCACTATTTTACAGGTAGACCTAAAAAGCAAGGCATCCGTTTGTCCTCATAGAGAGATGTCTTTTGATTGGAAATTCTGAGGATAGGGTGCATATGGTTCCTGATAAGAATGAGATGCATAGTTAATACCTTGTTCAAATATACTTTTATTCAAAATTGTGTATGCATTTAGTTGGTTCATGAATAAAATGTGCAGCTATCCTATAACATAAATATTCAGATCATTCTTCATTGTTTTGATAAATGCTTTGGAGAATTAAGCGGTTGTCATCACAATGAATGAACATGGCCTTAACCCCCTGTTGAGCATGTTAGCTTGCTGCATAATTTGAATCTGAAACTGTCCATAACATTTTTTTTTGTATATTTATTGAATTATTCAAAACTGATTAAGAAAATAAATTTTGGTCAATATTCAGAACCAAGAATGAAAATATTCATAAAAAATCCAACTGATTCCAGCTTTGTACTAGTCTAATACACTACAACACCTCTTAAAACCATCAACAACGGTGTATGCAGAAGCTGTGTTTGAGGACAAGAATCATTAATTACCATAGAGAAAAAAGTTCATTAGCAAGAATGTTATTTTCAAAAAAGAATTGAATCAAGCTCTAAATATCAGAAGCCGATTGATGAATAAGGTATGCTACAGGCTCTGGATTACCTGCATCAATGCTACTACTATCAACATGTTGCTGCTCTTATGTTCAGTTCCCAAAAAGTCATTATTGTTTAGGAAAAGGATGAGTGAGGAATCAAAATAAAGCTAAGCATCCCAACTATGTTGGCACCCAAAGCCAATTTATCCCATTCCACACCAATCCCAATTTATTGCCAAAAGACCAATAACAAAACAGAACGTCATGGCGGGACTAGACAAAACCCATGTCAATTAAAAGAAACCTATAATGAGGAAGCCCCAAAATATTACGGGCATAATGATGAGAGCAAAAAGAGGAAACACATACATATATTGTACTGCTGGGACTATAAAAATAAATCATTTATTGTGTTCATTGTGGCGAGACCAGTCATTAGAATATTCATATCCACTCATTTGATGAGGCATATTGTGTAGGAACGGTTACACAACAAGATAAAGCTCATTCGGTGATGACCACTGATAAAATTTCTATATCCACCCATTTGATGATGAGTTATAAAAGTCCAATAGCTACATATGTTGTGCTTGTTGCATTTCATGTGAATGTACTCCAAAATTTGGAGGAGGAGGAGGATCCCAATTATATTGATCAATGTGGAAAGTAACAATCATGTCAATGTCTTCTAAGGTAGTGTCGTGGATGTTTCTTCTTTTCCTCTCTTTCTTTGGGGTATTCTTGTGTTTGAAGTATTTTTAAGCATGACTTGTGACTTGAGTTGGAGTTTTTGATGGAACAAAATCTTTTGAAATGTTTTTCCAATTTCCCTCGCCACATATCTCAAGCCCAAGGAGGAATGACCTTTGTTCTTCTTTTGTCCAATTCTTGTAGTTCTTTTAATGAGGAGTAGGAACCTCAACAGCAACAACTATTACAATAGGAGTAGGAACCTCGGCGTTTGCGGCGAATGACGACAAGCCCTCAACAGCGAATTTGGCAAACGTAGAGAGTGAGAAGAGGGTGAGGAAGGAGACGAGGAATTTTTTTTAAAATTATTAGTTAGTGAAATATAATAATTTAATTTTGTAAAAAAAATAATAATAATAACATGACTTTAATTTGATTACGTGTCAGTGATTAAATTTGATAATATAATATTTTGTGTCATATTATCACTTAATAAAATAAGACTAACAATAAATATTACATTAAAATAGAGAAAAAATTAGATACATAATTGATCAAAAGTGAATTTAATGTAATAATCTAAAAACAATCTATATTTCAAATATGAAAAATATATTTAAGTCATTTGTTTATTATTATCCAGTTAGTCAATTAGAAATCATTCTAAATATAACTTTTGAGGTAAGAGTTTAACATGTATGGATTATCATTATAAAAGTTATTACAGTGAGACTGATGATTATGAAAGAAAAAATAAGAGTCATGCAATTTTAGAAATAAATAATATCAATCAATTACAAATAATTATGACTTTATAAAATAAAACAAACTTATGGTACAAGGCAGCTAATTGAATGATGATAAAAAAAATATATACATTATCAATGCATATATTATTTATTCTTAATTACAAAAGGTCAATAATGTTAATACACGTGACCATTATAATACTACAACAAAGTAAAAAATATTTACAATGTATAAGTATTTTAATTAAATTAAAGACCATTGTAACGTTAACTTTCATTACAAGGTTAATTTTGGTTGTTGAGAATACACACGGGGAGGAAAATGTAGCTAGTAGAATCTTGGATTCGCTAGCTCACTCTGTAAGCGAAAAAATTCGCTGGATATTTTTTCACAAAGATGCATATATATAATGCAAAAGCCAAAACAGTGGTGCAAAGGCTTAGAAGTTTCGGATCTGATTTATTACAACCTCTCTCGGGGATGCTGTACGAAGGGAACGTTAAATTTTTAAGTTATTTACTACCTACAGGTTGCTCTTTCTTGAGATTGGGAGGTTTCTATTATGGGTGTCAAGTATATTATGTGAATCAATAAAATTGGAAGGTTATGAAACAATCCCATCACCACCACATGAATAATAGACTTGAAAGTTTATGCAAGTCATACTAATACTAGACTCTAAAAAGCAAAATATAATCATAAATGGAACTAAAATTCGGGATTTCCTAAATGGATTAGTTTGTGACAATCATTTTCACTTGCACCGAAAGAAAAAAGATATAACAATATTGACTCAAAAGATACCATTTACTGCAACAAACTCAATTGGAGTTAGAGTAAGAGAGACATCATATGATATGCAAAACTTTAAGAAAAGGGTTCATATCCTCAGACAATTACATATATTAAAAGTAGAACTATGTCCCTGTGTTCCTTCGGCCAACACGAGCAACAAAACCAGCCTTGATTGGAGCAACTGATCTTCCTGATCCACACTGACAGCAAAAAAAAAAGTATTAATTATAGGATTTTTAATGACAGAACGCAGAATGTCCCCAACACATCCACGTTTTGCAGCGCTGTTACCAGGTATAAGATAAACGCAACTTTCAATCATTTTGTATCTCACTACTTTCACAAAATAAACAGTGATTTGAGAAGTATGCAAAAAATAATCCTTAAACATTAAGAGAAAGTTCCAAAATTATTGACCACAAATTGAATGAACTACCAACCAAAAAAATCCCTTATAGACTATTTTTGACCATAAATAAAACAAAATATCAAAAGAAACCGTCATCTTTGAGAGGAGCGCTTATCGCAAGGTGCAAGGTGGGTAAGAGGTGACACTTGGCTTAAACATTATATGTAATAAAAGACAACCAATTATAAAAAATTCACCTTCTCACACCGGAGAAAGAAGAGACGATTCTCCTTTGTAAGTATAGTATCCGGACTCTTGCAACCAAGGCAAATAACATATTCATCTGAGAAAAACAAGAGGTATATCAACTTCAACTGATGGCCCGAAAATAGACAGAAAAGCAATAGCCAATGGAGAATTTTTAAAGTTCATGTCTGCTAGGCTCACTCTGTTTCATACTTTCCAACCTATTTCTGAAACCAAAACAGATTATCAAATATAAAAAACAAATACTTACTGACATATCGTCGCAGAATTCCTTCAAAGTTCTTTGGTGCAAACCTTCCCTTTACAACCAATCTCTGCTGTCCATCAAGGGAGCCACTTGTACCCAATTCAGCAAGCAAGAAAGCCATGACATGGTCTGGCTGCCGATGCATCCTATATAAGATTGTGTAAAAGTACATTAACTAAAGGGTAACATATGGTGTAAAATTACTTTCTTATATGCAGACAAATATGTCACGGGGGACCACATATAGTCAACAAATGAATAAATAGCCAATGGTAATAATCGTTATTAGCTGAACAGGATCCGCAGATTAGTAGAAATGTCTCAAACCTAACAAAACCATGGTCCCTATCATATACATTAAGAAACGATTCCGTAACAATACATCACAAAATAGCATGTCTACCTTTCATTGAGTGAATAACAAAAATAAAAGAAAATAGAGAAAAGACAGAAACATGCAACATGCCCAAGTGTTTTGTGAAACAACTTTCATCACATTACTTTGTACTATTAAGCATTTTGCATAAAATATTAACATACGTTTTGCATAGATCCATAAAATTGACAAAAACAGTTTTCTTTGTGCCCTCACGAAGAACTTGAGGAGGCCTCATAACTGTCCTTCGCCGATCTCCAGCTAGTTCTGGATTATTCTCACGTAGAATGTTAAACACCCTGCCAAGAAGCTGCACAGAAAAAACATCAGAATAATGAAGACAGATGTATGGTAGGCAAGACAAACAGTTTACAAGTAAAGCCATAACAGTAAAATATAAATGTTTTCTTTGCAATATTTAAGGATTTATTATTAGACACCATATCAATAACAATTCCATGCAGATGGTTTAAGGGTCAAGGTTTACCAAAAACTGACATTTTTTTATCCAAGAAGGACAAAGTACTCACAATTTCCTGTATATTTAGATGCATCACCAAGGCACACATAAATCATTATATAAAATGCTGATATTAAAAAATTCAAGCATATAAAAGAACCTACAGCATCAATACCCCCTAATACCATCACTCTTCTAAAAACAAATGAGAAGACACGGAAGGGCAGATGAACAAAACGAATAGTCAGAATTATATATGAAAATTAAAATCAGCTCAGAAGCACTTTTCAACTAAGTGATAAGGACATAATCAACATAAAATAAGCTCCACATCCACATTTTCAATTGAGAGGTCACTATAGCAGTATAGCAGAAGAGTACTAAAAAACGACAAACCTCCTCATATTCATAATCACGATCACTCCCTTCCCAAGGATAACGAGCCTGGGGAGCAACCACTTCTCCTTCATCATCTTCAGGGTGATCTAAAAGCGAAAAAGTATATCAAATATTCAGTGTTCGATAAAAATCCCTCAAGATATTACTTGCAATCAGAACAATCACAAAGTCCACTATTGACACTAAATATTTACACAGGTATATGCTGCTCACCATCCAAATCTTCATTTGCATCTCCACTCTCCTCATTCAAGTTACTGATTTCAACCTACAATCACATACATCAGGGGTCAAATTGCTTCCAAAAAAAAAAAAAAAATTAGCTACATGAAAAACTCAAACTCTCAAGATCAAGAGATAGCAAAAAGGATAAAGCATAAATATGACTTACAGGCTTCTTCTTCTTCTTTTTCAAACCAGCAAATGCAGTCTCAACCCCCTCAGAAACTGCAAGTGAAAAAATAAATGGGAATCATGCATAAGCACAGTTTCCAGATAGCACCAAAAACAAAACCACAAAAAGAAATTGCTTGTTTGATTATGCGTACCTGAGAGGTTTTCTGTCTTCTCAGCCAATTTCTCCACAGGGTCATCAGCAGGATCTACAATTGTAATCTTCTTCTTCTTCTTCTTCTTGGTAGGATCAAAAGGAACAATCTGTGATTTAGAAATTAGGGCATCAGAAGATGATACTGCTACAACATACTAAAGTGGCAAGGAGGTTGGTGACCGAAATATGCAACAAAAGACCATCATAACAAATAATTTATTGGAACGAAACTTTTAAAACCCAATTTATGGCACCTTACGCCCTATTAAGGAAAAACAGTGGGAAAGCATTTGCTTAAGTTACAGACAATTAACAGGGAAATGAACTCACTTCTGGAATCTCCTCCTTCATCTCATTTTGTGTTTCGTCCGCCATGATTGCTGCAACACAAGTAAAATAAAGTTCGTACATGATTGGAGAAATTGGAAAAGATATAAAAAAGGAGTAGGGATAAAAGAGCAAAACGTAGAAGATTAAGGAAACATATTACTAAATCAAACTTTTTCCAAAAAAAAAAAAAACAGCATCAATTATCAATTATAGGGAAACGAATAACACTATTAGTTTCTACCAGGGAAGAATCCCAAACTCGAAAATGCTATATATCAGTATCAATAATCCAAAATAAAAAGGAAAAATAAGTTAAAAAGAAAAAAACGCAAGAGAACCTTGCTAATTGAACAGTTGAATACTAAAACGAAACAAAATGTACAACCTGACTTAACACAACCAAAAATCAGAACCTCAATTGTGAATGTGCAAAAATCTTACGCTCCTTCAAAACAACATTATCAAATCCTGGACGAGTAACAGGAGGAACTATCAACTACAGAAATTACGAAAACCACAGATCTATACGCAACTACGCGAGTGCCTTTGAATTAGCTTATTATGTGTTCTGGGCATCTTTAAAAAAATTATTGTTTCACCCTTAATAATCATAACCTAACACGCCGTAAAGGTGTGACGAACAGATTCCAGAAACACGCATTCAATCGGATAACTCGAAAAGGAGAAAGAAACGCCAAAAAAAATAAAAACACCGATTTTAGAAATGGAAGAGTGAAGAACGCAAAATCAATGGAAACCGATTCGGCGAAAACATCAGCCAGCAAAAACCAAAAGGAAAGAAATTAAGGAAATGGATAACCGAAAACGAAAAAGAAACCTGATAGCGCGGAGAAAACCCTAGAAGTGAGTGCAGAGAGAATTGAATCCCTTAAGAACAAGAGTGAGTGCGGCCGATGGTTGCAAAATGAGAAACCCTCTTTTTCTTTCAGATACAAAATTGTGCGTGCAGATCCTTTTCTTTTCCTTTTTTTTTTCTTTCTATTTTTGCGCACTAATGCAGGGTGCATGGGCTTACGTCGTGGGCCTCTGAATGGGCCTAATGAATTTGAATTAAGGGCGTAAATAATATATTTTGTAAGGGGTTTGTTATTAGGTCCCTAGTACTGACACTTTTTATAAAAAAAAAAATACTCTTTTACAAAAACATGATTTTTTGTTCATCTCCTTCAAAAATAACAAAAACACGATTATATAATAATGGATTTGTGTTTCTATTATTTCTTAAAGAAAGTGGGGGAAAAAAAATGAAAACATGTTGTAAGTAAAGGATACCAAAGGCAGAGAAAGCATAGCACAAGGCCATAACTAGTCATTAGTTTCTACTATAGAAAGCGTTAAGAAAGATTAATTAATGAGACAAGAGAAGATGTCTTGAACATTGCACTGGCTTATAATTTGATGTTAGAGAACACATTTTTTGAAAAAGGGAGTCTCATCTTATCTCGTATTATAGTGGTAAAAAATGTAGTCAAATTGATTTTTTTATAACTAGACGGGAAAATAGAAATTTTTGTATTGACTGCTAGGTATACATGTTGAGAATTTGTGGCGACACAACATAAGTTGGTAATTCTATAGGTTAGGTTCAACAAAGTTCTTAATTTGAGGAAGAAGACTCAAAATCTAAGGATAAGATGGTGGAAGTTAAAAGAGGAGAAACAAATAGAGTTTAAGGAAAACATGTTGCGTGAAGGATAATGGGAGTTTATTGGAGAAGCAAATGAAATACGGAATAAGATGATTTTGTGTGTTCAAAATGTGGGAAGGAGGGTGCTAGGTGAAAGCAAAGGAAACAAAATTCTTACTAACGAAACATGGTGGTGGAATGGACAGGTGCAAGAGGCTATTAAACAGAAGAATGAATGCTTTAGATCTTTGCATAAATGTTCCAATGATGAGAATTTGCAAAAGTTTAGAGTAGCGAGGAATAATGCAAAGAAAGCAGTGTGGGAAGCTAGAGACAAAGTTTTTGAAGGTGCAAGAGGCTATTAAACAGAAGAAAGAATACTTTAGATCTTTGCATAAATGTCCCAATGATGAGAATTTGCAAAAGTTTAGAGTAGCGAGGAAAAATGCAAAGAAAGTAGTGTGGGAAGCTAGAGACAAAGTTTTTGACGATTTGTATAAAAATCTTGGGAACAAAGATGGAGAGAAAGGTATTTACAAACTTTCAAAAATGAGGGATAAGAAGAGTAAAGACCTCACCCAAGTTTTGATAAGGGATGAAGATGTAAGTGAGAGATGGCTAAACTACTTTAACAAACTTTTTAATGGGAATGACGACAAGAGTGAGGTGGATTTGGAGGACATTTTTGATGATTTGAATAGAAGATTTGTGCACATAAATAATACACATGAAATTAAAGAGACTTTAAAGAGGATGAAAAATAAGAAAGCATTGAGACCTGATGACGTCCCTATTGAAGTGTGGAAAGAATTAGGAGACGTGATAATAAAATGGTTGACCAATCTTTTTAATAGAATTTTTCAAACAAATAAGATGTCTGATGCTTGGAGGAAAAGTATGTTTTGCCTATTTATAAAAACAATAGAGATATATAGAATTGTTCAAACTATAAAGGCATCAAGCTCATGAGTCATACATTGATGCTGTGGGAGAGAATTATCGAATATCGCCTAAGGAGAGAGACCAAGGTTTATGTAAATGAATTTGGATTTATGTCAGGAAGATGTATCATGGAAGTTATCTTCTTAATAAGACAATTAATGGAAAGGTATAGGGAAAAAAAGAAAGACTTACATATGGTGATCATAGATCTTGAGAAAGCATATGATAGAATCCCAAGAGAAGTCTTATGGTGGACTCTTAAGAAGAAAAAGGTAGCATTAAAGTATGTTAATGTAATCCAGGATATGTATGATGGGCTACCACATGTGTGAAAGCTTGTAATGGAACATCAAGGTATTTTCTTATCACGATAGGGGTTCACCAAGATTCAACTCTTAGTCCTTATCTTTTTGCCTTAGTGATAGATGAACTAACGAAAGATATTTAACAGGAAGTGTTGTGGTGTATGCTTTTTGCATATGATATCGTGCTTATTGATGAGACCAAAGATGGTGTTAATAGGAAATTGGAATTGTGGAGAAACATTTTGGAGTCTAAAGGATTCATGATAAGTAAGAGCAAGACAGAGTATCTGAAGTGTGAATTTTCGCGGGTAAGAGATGGTGATCAAGACATAGTGCATCTACTTGGTCAAGAGGTACCCAAGAAAGATGTTTTTAGATACTTGTGATCAACGTTGCAAAAAGGTGGTGAGATTGATGAGAATGTAAATCATAGAATTAGAATAGGGTGGATGAAATGGTGGACTGCATCAAGGTTTTTTTGTAACCGTTGTCACAACCTATCCGACTAACGACGAGACGACGATGAAAAAAGAAAAAGAAGCTTCCCAAAAAAAGGGGGAAAACTTGAGGGGAGTCGCCACCAATGCTTATTTAAGGAAAACGTCGGAAAAACCAAAAGATTAGGCATGGTCTACGATTTTAGAGAAAAAGAATTCAGGAGTCATTTACGCACGGGGAAGGTGTTAGCACCCCATGCGTTCGTCATGAAGACGACAACCTTTAAACGAGTGTGCTAAAAATAAAGTGACTTTTAATTATTTGTGTTTTCTTAAGAACATGAGTTATGCTTATTTTATTTTTGTTTATTCATAAAAAGAAATCAAATTTTTTTTTTTTAGAAAAGAGAAGATTATATATATATTTTTTGGTTTTTTAGGTCGACAGGGGGTTTGCCCTCGCTCCTACGTATCCCCAAGTGCAATGAAGAAATCAGACTTACGTAGTTCTTTTTTGAAAAGAGCTTGTGCATTGAACTGATTTCATCCTTTTTTGCAAGATTTGTTTCAATTGCGTGAAAAAGAGTCGTTAAGCCATTTGACCTTGAAATGACGTTGAGTTTGAAGAAGAAGCAGGGAGAATCGCTTAAGGCATTGGACCTTGAAGCAATCTCGAGTAATATGTAGATTTTCTTGAGAAAAAAGAGAATTGAGTGATCCTTTATTTGAGTATTTTTGGCCCTTTTTTAGAAAAAAAAAGATTTTGAATCTCGGTAAACTCTATGAAAACAAGCAAGTCGAAGATCCAGCATGATATTCACAAAATCTATCCAAGTATTATTGAAACACCACCAAGCGAGTCGGAGACCCAGCATGGAGTGCACGAATCTTAAGCGCGTACTAAAAATAATAATGAATAATTGGTAAAACATTACGTAATCAAATAAATCAAAATGGAAATAGAAAGGGATAGAATAGAAGTGGGGAGTACACTTACAAAATGGGCCAGGCCCAACAGATTTGGGATGCATTTATGGATATGGGGGTGTGAATAGAATTAAATGTGATGTTTCCAAGTGGGCCAAGCCCAACATCTAAGGGAGTGCAGTTACTAAAAAGGGGTGTAAACAGCATTATGTACATTGTCTCAAAGTGGGTTTGGCCCAACTTTAGAGGGGTGTGCGGTTACAAAAGGTGTAAAAAGTATTACGAAATTTGTTTCTGAATGGGCCAAGCCCAATTGGTAAAGGGGGTGAACTTATTAAATTTGGGGTGCAAAAAGCAATTTTCTTTTGTTTTATGGTTTGGAACCGGGTTAGGGCAACCCAGCCCTACTCGCATTTTCGCTCTGGGCACAACAGCAACAACAAAGCTGTATGAAGAAGAGGGTTTGAGCCTCCATGAAGGAGGCTTGATCTCCTACCAGCATCTGCGAGTGTGCCCGGCGGCACGAGGCCGTCACGGAGGTGGCGTGCGGGGGTGGTTGTGGTGGTGCACGATGGTTACACAGAAAAAACTTAAAAATCAAAACCCATAGGGAGGAAGATGAACAAAAATGTCAAAACGAAAAAAAAAAAAAAAAACTGCAACCAATCTATAGCAAATAAAAAGGAAGAAGAAGTTACACAAAAACATGAACAGAACAAGAATCAAATGGACCAAAAAAGTAGAAGAAGAGAAAAGAATAAGGAGAGGAATGAGAGAAGAGAGGAAACGTAGGGAGAGAATGACGGGAAGGAAGAGGGTCACCTTAGGGACCCCACGACAGCGCCAAGTGTCACTACCGGAGTGGTCAATTTGCACGCTCCAGGATCCGTGCCTCTTCTTTGGCCAATTAATCCCTATTTTGTTGCCTCATTTGCTTTTATTTGTTGCTTTTTTTAACCTAATGGGCCTTGTGGCCCTTTTTCTCTTTGTTGCGTTTTTTTTTCTTTTTGTTATCTTCTCTTTTTTTTATCTATTTATTTACTACTCTTTATTTTATTTTATTTTTTTAAAACTGTTATATTTTTTATTTGTTATCTTTTTTTGTTTTTCTTTCATTTTGTTCTTTTTGTTCTTTTTTTTATTTTTTTCATTTTTTTATTTATGTTTTTTTCATTTTTTTCTTATTTTCTTTCTTTTTTTATCATCATTTTTTTTATTCGGAGGGAATTAGGGTATGACAACCGCAAAATTCTCCTTAACCTAAAAGGAAAATTTTATAAAACAATTGTAAGACCGACAATGCTATATGAAACAGAATGCTAGTCAATACATAGACAACATGAGCATCAAATAGGGGTAGCAGAAATGAGGATGTTAAGGTGGATGTGTGGATATACGAAGATGAATAAAATAAGAAATGGTGATATTCGACGAAAGGTATCAGTGGTACAGGTATGTGAAAATGTGAGGGAGCATAAATTGAGGTTGTTTGGACACGTTATGAGACGATTAATGGATGCTCCCGTAAGAACAAGATTTTGTTACTAGAGCTCGACACAAAGAGAGGTAAAGGTTGGCCGAAACTTACATGGGAAAAGGTAGTTAAAAAAGACTTAATGGAGTGAGAAATAGATTGGCGGACGATATATCTTAGGACGGAGTGGAAAAAGCTATAAGCTTGGTGAAGGGTTAAACCCAATAGTAGTTCTATGTTTTAGTCGTTCCCTTGTTTTAGTTTTTTTCCTCTTCTTTTCTCCCTTCTTCCTTTCAACTCTCTTTTGTCTTAGCTTATTTTTTCTCTTTTTTGTCTTATTTCTACTTTTTTTTCCTCTCTCTTTTTCTTTCTTTGTCTTATTTTCGATTTATCATTGAATTTATCTACCACCGACCCCAATTAATTTGGGTTAAAAGTGTTGTTGATGTTGATTGAAATCATCACAACTCACAACCCATGATTGAAATCCTCACAACTCACAAGTCATGATTCACAGAAAAGGGTTTACTCTATGGTCAAACCTACGCAAAGTCAAACTCAAATAAACATTATCACAAGATATGTTGCAGTTGGTAAAATTAAATCGATTTTCAATCTTCTAAATCTTATGCCTTTAAACTCACATATACAAACAATATGTTAAGTTTTGTTAAATATAAGAATATGATTTGTATATATATGTATGATAAGTGTAATTTTTTTTGTTTTGACTGAATTGGTTTTCACTTTGCAGGAAACAAAATAGAACTATTAATACCATTTTATTCTCAAATTAGTTAACCATTAACTATTTTATTTGACAGTGTTTATTACTATTTAGTTCAGACATTTTGCTTTCAATCCCAAAGCTTTTATAAGTTTATGAGTCCAGAAGGCATCACGAACAGTGTCATCAATGCTAGCTCTCCGTCACACACACACATATATCTCCCCCTTCTGCAATATGGACACTATGGCTGCATAGGAACTAGATTCATTCTCGTTCTACTAATGGCCGCCGGCTCAACCTTTGCTTTGCATCGATCAAATCAATTAGATTATTTTTATTAACAATAACTGTAATTACTCGGTTCTGGATTTAGTCACATTTAAGTTTCATTACCCCTCTCCAAAAGTATATTTTGTAAGAATCGAATTAAGATCATCTCCCATAAATCAGCGGATATTGTCAGATACACCCATTGGGTATCAAATCATTTAGAAGACAATGTTTGTTGTTATTTCAATCTGGTGTCTCAGATGGGAAGGGCATTCTTAATTTGTTCATGGATCCGTGAGGTGTAATATGCATCTGCGGGTCTAGTTCTTATTGCCATATATCTTTTTGTCCTGAATTTGAATTTGTCATTGCTGAATGTATACTTTCTCTTGTGCTGATCTCTCCACACCTTGTGGCAGAGGCTCGGCTTCTATTAATAATATTCATTTTGGCCTTCATAAAAAAAAAAAAAAAAACTCGAACCAATTATTATTTGTAAGAAGAGGTAAGAATGTGAATTTAGAGAGTATTTTTTAGACTTATTAGACCTATTTATTTATGTCATTCTCTTTTTTAGGTCTCTGGTAATGATTTTTATATTATGATTTATGAAGCATGGCAGATGCTCGTGGAAATAAATACCGTAATTTCTATTATTTGTTGCTAACGAGTTACATATCAAATTATATATGATTTTATTAATTAAGAAATCTAAAATTATATAGTTTATTTAAATATTACGAACATATACTGCATGATATCACAGTGCAGTAGTATTGAGGTCAACGCAAGCTTTATTTTATGATCATGAGATTAATATTAATTGATTCGTAGACTTTTCTGGCCAAAAATTGCATAGTATCTGTACTAGCGGTGCATTTTTTGACACATAATCACTATTGAGTCAAAAAGTCAGCCAACTAATCCAGAGAAATGAATAAATTAATAAGTTAGAATGCAATGAAGCAGGGAAATGTTTGTATAATGTATTCTTTTTTATACCCTTTGTAATATATTCTTATTTTAATTAAAATGGATCATGGATCGTAAAATAATTCAAATTTATTAATTATTTAATAAATTTCACTCAGAATTCTATTTTTAAAAAAATAAATATTAGGTCAAACATGTGTTAAATTAAAAATTTGTATTAGAATTATCATTTTATGTATAATAGTGAGAGGAATTATCGGGAAAAAAATCAATTCACTTAGTTTCAGACTTGTAACCATTCTTTTAATGCAGAATTAGACATTCGTTTAAAAATATGAAATTCCTAATTATTATTAGTTATTTTATTAAAATTCACAATAATAATATTTTTGAAACAATCAAATAGATATCTTTTTACTCAATATAGAAGGATTTGAACTACAAGATATTATATATCTCTGACTCATGATTTAAATATATTAATTTATCTTTTAAAAAAAGAAAAAATAGAATAAATTGATCACAAATTATTATAAGATTAATTTTACTATTTCGAATTCTCTTTAAAGAAGAGATAAAAGTATTAATAGTACTCCTCGTGAGTAAACAAAAACACAACGTTACTCACTCGATCATGTCTTGCACTTTGGTTTTATATAAAAACTTATATTTATATAATAAATTTGTATACTTTTTTAAAAAATTAAAGAGAAAAAAATGAAATAAATTATTTAGTATAAAAATAATATTATAAAAAATTATGAATAATATAATATAATTCTTTACATGTGTTAATCGTTATATCTATCCATTGTATTGACACAATAGTAGTTACTTCAAACTTGAAAATGTTATAAAATAATGGTGTTGACCATGGGGTTTAGTGTTCACACACTAACCTAGTCACTTGAGTCTGCAGTGTGCACATGCAAAGAAACCCTATTCAACATAATTGAAGTACAGTACTACAGTTATTACAAATATATCTGCAGAGTAATTTTGTAAAAAAGAATAAATAAATTGATTAATTAAAATAACGACAAAAGTAGAGACAAATAAGCATAAATAAATTAAAAAAAGATTATATAATTTAAGATGTAAAGTGAGATCCAAATATATATTTTTTATCAGAAGGGAGATCCAAATATGATTTTAAAATATGATGTTCCTCAATTTCTTGAGCCTTCGAAACCCGTTTAAAACTATTAAATAGAACAACATAAGATATATAGTGAATTGCACCTTTTAAAGTAAATCATATATTCCGCAAAGGAAGAAAGAAGTAAAATTCATTTGAAATTAGAAATTATAATTATAATTTTGGTTAATTTAAGAATAAGAAAAGGATGAGAGAAGAATTTGAAACTGCGAGTTAGAAGAATCGGTGCATGATTGATGGTTACTGTTGGAGCACAGTGATTATCTGCATGAAATTGACATGTAAAAAAATGTGGGAACTGTATTGTTAGCGACGTTGACTATACACCATGCATGCCAAAATAAATAAAATTAAAAACATCTTTGACAATTTTCTCATTTAAAAAACTAACAAAATACCAAAAAAGGAAAAAAGGGGAACTCACGTGTAGGCATGGACTTCCCTTGATTAGTTTACGGGGAAATTGATTATGCATTTTATTTTTTTATATATATTGAAAAGTAGTTTCTAGATATAAAAATACATTTTAGAAACAACTTTTTAAAAGATAAAAAATAAATAGAGAATGTGAAGGAATAAAAAAGTGATATGTGAATAGAATGAGTTTTAGGATGTGCTTGGAATTTGGAAACCCGTTTAATGGAAATTTTATATTTTCAATGTATAAATGTACAAGCAAAGTGAGTATTGATTGATGATGAAATTGAGTTTAATGGAACCCAATGATATCAAAACACACACTTAATCTACTATTCCAAGTAAATCGAAAAGAAAAAGAAAACACAACGGGGGAAAATGAATTGGTTCAATACTTCAATAGGTCAAACTGTTTCTGATTTTAATTATTTTTTTAACTCAAGATCTTTCTATTAACCTTTTAAGACTTTTTGTATGATAGTTAGAATATATGAGAATAATATAAATATAAAAGTAGGAAAAAGAAAAAAAAATCTATAAATCTATTTAAAGTTTAGTACATATCAAGTAACATTTTGTGTTATCTTCTCGTGTATTTGATATCGACTAACAATTGTGAGACTTTTGAAAAATTTGAAAAGTTCTTAGGTTGAATTGATTTATAAAGATTTTTTTATAATTGACTTAGTTATGTTAACAATACAATTCAAAAGTATTAATCTATTGTTTACACCTCTAATTAGAAATATGTGATTAATTTTTCATAACGATAATTAGATAGGAAGGTTCACTTATAAATAATTGAAAGTTTAGAAATCCAATTAAAAAATACAAGGACCTAAGTCAAAATTTGATAAAAGTATGAAAATAAGTCAAATAATTAAACCTAAAATAATATATAGTGGTATTTATTTAAAGGATCAACATAATGATGTAACGTATTTTTACGTTCACAATTATGAGAATAATCTATTTAGCAGCAGAACTCGTATTTAATTTTTATCGTGTGCAAAATTTATTAGGACCAACAACAGTCACACACCACGAGCGAAATTAGTTTTTATTTAATGAATTATACATGTAACTTCTTATCCAACATAAGTACAGTACACTGATATTCTAATAAATTTTATCCAATATAGAAGAAAAAAAACACAAACAATGAAAAGCATCGAGAAATTGCAATCAAGTAGCCCACCAAAGAATGGCATGTGGTGAACAATAAAGAATAAAGTTCAGAATCTCAAATTAATCTCTAATTCCAACTTAATATCTAGATTCTAGAGTGTGTAGAGCCATAAACTTGCAACTGGGGCATTTGGAATTCCAAAGTCATCAATTTTTTGTGTGGAATTGGACTTGTGCTTGACTTGGAACGCCAAATCTGTGGTAAACCAAAGGCCCAGTTTAAGATTCAGCTCCCTCTTCCTTTCCATGTCCCATTCAATCCCCTATTCTCCAATCCAATCTCCAAAACGCATACCCCATTAATGAATTAATTGAAATTGCGACATATTGAACAAGTTTATCTACCTAGTCAATCCATAAATTTCTTCTCTAAATTTGACTAATGTGCCTAACAAAAATTGTGCATTCAAATGCCCTCTACAGAAAATAACAGAATTTGGGACAACATGGAGGGAATAGGTCTTAAGGACGAAAAGACTAGGAGACTTCTAGGAAACTATGGCTATAGGTTTTAGTACTATCAAAAGACCCCTAAGCAAGATTTTGTTTTTGTTTCTATTCACTTTATTAATTAATCACATTGACCGGCTGTTTGGTCTTATTCGGAACAAGTGATGGCTTTATTCACCGAAATTGACTATTAAATTATTTATAACCACAAATTAGGGTCATATGGAAGCTTATTTGTCTTTGGAATTTTTCTACTTAGTGCACTTTTGAACATTTTGTCTTTGCCGCATGAATAGTGTTTGGTGCACTTGCGTGAGGATAAAGACATGTTATTAGACTTATTTTCAATTTCAACTATTTTTTATGTACTTTGAACCCTAGTATCATGATCGGATCATTATATATAAATTCTTTATTAATTTTCTAATGTTCCTCTTAAACACTTGTTAGTGAAAAATATCTTGCTTTTAAGATGAGAAAATATTATCACTGAGTTGTTGAATTAAGTGAAACTAAATTCAATCTCCTTAAATAAAATATTATATTCAAACGTTTATAGAAATTCTGCATCAATAACACTATAAATAAAAAATATAACCTAATATTTAAGCCTATATTTTCTTTCAAATTACATTAAATGTTAGATTCCATGTCCTCAACAACGAGTCAACATTTTAAATGTTTGAGTTGATTGGTTCCATTATATGGTGTTTAGTCTTTATTGTCTTGACAAGAAATAGCCAATGAGAATACAAGGTCTTGTAAAAAAAAGGTGTAGTGGAAAACGTCTTCTTCTTTTCTATATGATTTTAAAATAAATGATTTGGTGGAGAGCAACGTCGACAATTGGTTTCTTAGTTAGCTTGAACTTTGAAGAATTGTAGTAAAAAGTATTAACCAAGAAAATCATCTGCAGTTGTTTTTCTTTACTTTGTCATCTATTCTTCCTTCGTATTGTCTTACACAAAAAGCTTGTTTCTATTCTTCACTAAACCTTCCTAACTTTGCGGTATATTTGGATTAACCAAGAGAAATTAGATGAAGTAGAATAAAATAGAGTGAAACATAAGATTTATTTTATTCTAATTCTATCAAGTACCTTCCTTTTCTTTTCCTTCAATTTGCCGAACGAGATTAATCCAGTTTTGTGTATTTTATTATCATCTACAGAAATATTCAAATATAATGAAATAATAAAATTATTTTATTCTATATATTTGCTCGTATTTCCTTCACCCGTGCCAATAGATATACATAATAACTAACTATTTTTGTAGTCTATTTGTTTTCCAGTTCAATAAATGAAGCATGATTTTAAAAGTAAGATCAATAGTTAAAATTGAGTTTAGCATGAATTTTGAAATATGTTGAATAGTAATATATACTGGTCTGTTTGTTTAAGTTTTTTTTTTTCTTTTTGATGTGTTTATTTAAGCTCTCTTTTCAAAAAAAATAATTTCTGCTTTTATTTTAAGAAAAAACTCCTACCAACTTCTTAAAACATCACTTTTAAAAAACATTTTTTTTAGAATCATTTTTAAAGTTTAAATAAATTGGCCCATGACCTCAATCAAAATCGAATCGGCTTAATAGTTAATGCCTGCAAAAATTTTCTTTTTCAGTAATTTCCTGTATATCGTTACATATGTTGAAGATAGATCATACCGCCAAATACAGGTAGTAAAATGATGAGTGCAACTTGGTGATCCAACTCCAATAGCTTCTTAATAAGGTCATGTTCTTGAAATTCAAGCTTGAAAAAAACTAGGGCAATTTATGTGATAGGCTAGGTTAGGCCACAAAATGCAAGTTTAGACAAACTTATTTAGCTTGGTATTATTTATTATTTTGATTGGACAAATACATATAGAATCCATAAGAAATTTGTTTGACTCGGCTCTTTTAAATACCTTGACTTGTCAGGTTTGATCAAGTCAAACGACTCATTTTCTATTTCTATTATTAAAGAAGTGCTTTCTTTGTTTTCCTCTCATATTTCATAATATCAAGGTTTCATTTTTTTTTTTTTTTGGTTTTTTAGTATATGATTTGACTGTTTTTAGTATCCATTTTTTTATTACTTAATTTGTTCATATATTCTAAAAAGAGTAATTTTTTTATATATTTCACACAATGAAATGAACTAAAATTTGATTTTTTGTTGGAAGAAGTGTGAATATTTAATGGCAAACCAAGCCTCAAATATCTTATAAATAAATCAAAACAAATTTTATCTCCTACTAAATTGAATTAAGAAAATTAATTTATTAATGAAATGAAAAAAAAGTTGTTACCCTAGATAATTTGGGGTCCGAGACATATGTCTCATTAACCTTTTGGTTGCCCCGAGTTTAATTCACATTGGAGTAGCTGGAGTCAACCCCAGGTCAACAGCTTCGTAAATAATTAAATGACTACTTAATAAATGAACAAAATTACCAATTTTTAAAATGTGCACACAAAAAAGTTAAACAATTAAAAACTTGGGGACCAAAATCACCAAAACCCTGTACTAGGGGACGAAAATAACAGTTAATCCAGTACTAGTAACAACTATCAAGTAGCCTTTTGAGTTCAAGTTTTTTTTTAAAGGACCCTTTTGAGTTGTAAAACATCAACCAGATTCCCTTAGTCTTGTCAGAGGCTAACACAACAAATATTCTAGAGTTTTTATAGTTAAATTAATACCCATTTCCCAATTGAACTTTTGCTCTGAAAGATTCTTGAATTAACCAGATACGTGTTCCCAATGAAGATGAACCGAAAGGTTAACACTTTAATGTGTTCTCAATTTCAATTTTAGAGAGACCTTGAATCAACCCTACCCCATGAACAATTTAGTCATACCAACAAAAAAATTGTTTAAACAATATACACCAAGCTTTAGAAAAAAACACAAACCAAAAAAATTCCGGTCCCATGCAATAAAGGGACTTGCCACACATAGGTGACCTCCCAAAAACGAAATGTGGCATCTATTCCAATTTCCATGGTTGAAACGTTGTCATCAAACAGATACTCATCATTAATGCAGAGCAAGTTGATTCGGAAAGGGAAAATAGGCAGTGGGGTTTTCTAGCCACCATTAGCATCACACTGTCAAGTGAATGGCAATTATCACCATGTGAATGTAACTGACTGTATATATATAAGCCACATGATGCCTACTCCATCAACATGTTCCTAACTTTTGTATGTAAAATATCACAACCCTGTTTATCCTTTTTGCTACCCCCCTCATTGCCTTACGTGATTCCACTACTCAACTTGTACCCTCATTTCTTTGTACCACTGAGATAGCCAAATCTTAGGGTGCCCCCTTTAGAGCCTCATAACATGTGTTTGCTTTGGCGGTTTTTATTGTCAACATGGATACAACTGATGCAAGAAATATTTGTTTATGCGTCAATTGAGAATTATGGACATGAAAAACTTGAAAGATGTGGATCGGGAACTCAAATCCAAACACGCTATCAAAGCAATCTATAAAATTAAAAATAGTTTTATTAACATTATTATTCATATCTTTTGCTTATTAAAAAAAAGCATTATTATTCATATATCACACTTTCACAATACTTTTTTTATAATTGATTTTTTTTTTCTTTTAGTCACATCAATCATCTTAATACACTCTTTCTTTCTTTTTTATTCTCTTTTTATTGTACAAAAATATTGTATAAATATATTCTGAATGCATAAATCAACTCACTTAAGATTTTTTCAATTTAACCTATGATGTCCAATTCAAATTCAAGTCTTGAGCATCAATTGCATTAGATACTTTGAGAGAGAATTTTATTGGTTATAATCTTGAGCATAATTATTTCTTATAAAAAAATATTTATTATCTGTACCAAAAAATTGTACAAACATAATGATATGAAAATAAATTTTGAATTAAAAGAAAATGTACTATTTGCTTCGATAGTTGGGTCTCCCCCATCAATGAAAATATTTAAAAGTGTAGAAACATATCACTACAGGGGTAATTATGTCGCACACCCATGTAATAATGCACGAATCAGTGATAGAAATGAGGAAGAAAAGTCTCTTTCCAACCCTGTTAAAAAAACATAAAGGCTCATGAGAAGATTGAAGGGTCGAGTCCTATAGGACTTAACTTAAATGATGGAGGGGGAAAAAGAGAAAAAAAACACAAGAATTATTGCTCCAACTTGCATTGTTAAAGTATATATGTGTATGAACAACTGTGTCTTTGTGTATGCACTTGAGAGTAAAACCTCTAAGTTAGAAATAAAGATAAAAATGTAAGAACAAAATTAGAAGTTACTTTTGTGTATACGGTTAATGAAAAAGTCGAGAAATTGATAGATGGTTAGCAAAAGCAGCCTCTAGACCTGTTCATGCAATTTAAACTTTATTGTCTCTTTGTCTTGTAGTATTAAATGTATCCATCAACTGAATCAAGAAACAACCAAAAGAAAGTAGATAAGTCGACATAGGATGTTGGCAATGGCTCCTTATTTTGTTTAAACTTTTTAAAAATATTTGAAAGAATTTTTTAGAAAATTATAAATAGATTTTTATTTAATTATAATTATGTAGTAAAAAGTAATCTTTATTGTAAAATTAGTTATAACGACAATCGTTTTTAGAACAGTTGAAAAATAGCTCTTCAAAACAATATAAAATAATGTTTTTTTTAATTCTATTTTTTCAAAAATTTATAAACAAATAGAATAAAAAAAATTGCTAGTTTTTTTTAAAAATAAAAGTATATTTTATGGGGAAAAGTAAGTACAGAAGTTTTTTTTTTTTTTTTTTT
>PYAF01005727.1:1246961-1260675 GCA_007407185.1 Glycine tomentella
CTGTATTAAATAAATCCTTAATATTAGAAAAATATAAAATATTGAATAAAATATAAGAAACAAAAAAACTTAAATAAAACAATATAAAATATTAAATCAAAATAATAATATAAAAATATTAAATAAAACTAAAAATAAAAATAAAATTTAAATAATTATTTATGATTTTAAAGTCAAATTTAAAGAAAAAAAATTAAGAAATCATAATTATTTTTACGATTTCAATAGAAAAAAAAAATAAAAGTTCTAAAAATGATTTATGATTTTCAAAGTGAGATGTCCTATAATTTTTTTTCTGGATATTTATTTAAAATTTATTTTCATTTTTAATTTGGAAAAAAAAAAATTCCTAAAGGATCGTTTGGTCATCCTTGTTGGGAGTAGAAAAAATTATAGTGGCCTCAATGTTCCAGCTGCCAAACTGGTGACGTGTCCCAACCCAAATTTCCCTCAACTATAATCCCACTCCTACTATACATCAAAATTCCACTCACATACATGTTCGGATGTTCCTACTCCCACTCTCCTTAATTAACCCTTTCACCTTTTGCTCTTCAAAATTCATAATCATCTCCTTTTAAAACCCTACCTAATTCCATTTTGTTGTTACTTTTACTTCTACCGGGCCTTATATTCACAAGGGGCATGCTTTCTAATGGGGCATGGATGACGTTGCCTCTAGTGAACTTTAGTTATGACTTTAAACACTATTTTGTTACCTATAAATGGTTGGTTTCAATGGAAAAGGGTTTGAGAAGAGTGAAAACCCCCACCTTTACACGTTGGTCAAGCTTGCCTTCACACCACGCGAAACGCAATTGACGAGCCCCGAGTTTGGAAACCTTTTTTTCTCAAAAGAACAGTAACGTTGAAATTGCGCAATTGGTGTTTGTGGCTTTCTAGTTTTTACCAACGGAGTCCAATAACCAAGAACCGTGACAGAAGAAAAACAACAAAATATAAAACCAAAAGAAAGGGTGGTGGTGACCAATACTGCAACCCAATGATCACCGCGATATAAATTAATTAATATAAAATTATTCTAATTTAATTAGAGATCTCAAATTTGAATCTCGATATATATAAGTATATTAAGTATTCAATAGATTTTTTTTGTTATTATTCACGTTTAGATCCTGTGTCATAAAGCTGGAAGTTTTAGAAGCTTTCAAATCTTATATGTGCAAACCTGGGGCCAAAAAAGAGAGATCACCTTACTTATGGAATGTGACTATATCAAAAATCTTATATGTGCAAACCTAGGGCCAAAAAAGAGAGATCACCCTTACTTATGGAATGTGACTATATCAAAAGTTTGAAGTATGCATTTAAAAATGAACGTTGATAAAATTAATTTTAAATATAATTAATTTGGAGGTGATGTAATTTATGTTTAAATATTTTTACTATAAAATAAAATTAGGAATAAAATTTAATATAAATTTCTTTATTCAACCCAAAAACTACTCAAAGTAGTATCAACATAGACTTAAATTTATTTCACTAAATCACAGGAAAATATCAAACATGTTAATCAAAATCTTAATTAGGTTTGACTAGCTCTAAAGTCAAGTTTAGTGGTTCCAAACTTGAAACCAAACATGCTTTAAGTATCTAACTATCTCATTATAGTTGATTTATTATTCTTGATTAACTTACTTGGAAGTTCATAGTCTCTCAAGTTCTAAACCTAAAAGACACAAATGTTTGTTATGCTCAACCAATCTATTTGGACTCGATGATCTATAACCCCTCAAACAGTGAGTCTAAAAAATATGAATACTTGTCATATTCGATCAACCTATTTAGATAAACGATCCAATTATTCATAATAGTCTTATATATATAATTTGAGCCAAATTGCCTTCAATTAAAAATGTAAGTAATAAGGCTCTTTTCAGTATTTATTTTTTACTGTGGTGGTGACTAATACTACAACTAACGACATTGTTGGGTTGGGTATGTCCAACTCATGATGAGTCTGTAATAACACCCTTTTCAGTACAATTTTCTGCACCATTTGTCTACCCGGGTCTTGCAGGACACACTGCTCCGCTGTATGCACTAGTTATCTGCAACAAAAAGTCGGAATATCATTATTCATGTTATCAGACATGGACACCTCTTTCAAGATAAATTATCGAACAAACTATTCTCAATCGCTATAGACATCTGTCTAGGTGGTTCTTATTTCTATTTACAAGTATCATAATAATAAGACATGGACACCTCTTTCTAGATAAATTGTCGTTTTTAAATGGCGTTTTACTGAAAAAACAAAAAACTTTGTTTCTTGTTATTATTTATTGAAATTTAAAAACATCTTGTATAAGCAAGCAGTAAATTATTTCGATAAGATTACAAAAAATTATCAGAAGGTTCTAGCTTCAATTAATTGAAAAAAATGTGAATAACTGAGTATTATAAATTCTCAAATACTATTTTCGATTCTTATGTATAAAAATCTTTTAAACAAGAAGTTATCTATTGTGTGTCTATGAATATATAGTGTAAAAAATATTATATACATATTCTTAAATATTTTACATTACTTAAAAAGGCAAGCGTTGAACAATTTTTTTTTTGTTTTTAATATATTAAATATTCATTAACTATAAAAATTTCTTGTTTTAAATTTCCTATCATGTAAACATATAAATGAAAATTCCTGTTGAAATGTTCAAATAAATTGAAAACAAACTCTTTCAAACAAGACTTTAAGCTCTTTTGTGGGTTAGAATGTTTCATATATTGGTGTAGTTTGAAGTAAGTTAAATTTTAAATGGTGAACATCACGATGAAGTTCTTTCTAACATACGGATAATAGCTTATTTCCATGAATTTGAGGAAACCAATTCCTTTTACTAAAAGAGACACATTTCACCCCAATTGTCCGTGTGTTTATGTTAAATAAACTTATTTGCAAGATACTTTCTCTTTCTCATTATAATTATTGAATAAAAGAAAAAAATCTATTCCAACATTAATTATTCTTTTCACTTATATCTTTTATAATATTTATGGTGAACAACAAAATTTATAAAAAAAATAATGATAATATAAATTAATTTTATAAAATTATTATTCTCTTTTATTTATTTATTATTTATTTATCAGTATAAAACAACTTAGGAAGTCTATAATTATTTTAAGACTGATGAAGTATCAGGATACTTGTACATGATTATGACTACTATATATGGAAGGAGGAACGGATATATACGTGGAATTAAAAAAGAGGGAATGTTAACATCGTATGATGGGGGGCTTAATTTAAAGGTTTAGTTAGGTGTTAGCTTGAAGAAGAAGCAAAGGCAAAATGAACCTGCAAGATAGTCAAACACGTGTGCTGTTACCCTTACGGGAGAGCCAAAACGTTTGTACAATACAACAAGAGTGACCCCTCTATGAGCTCATTTTGCTTGTCAACCAAGTGACCAGTCTTTTTTATTATTATTATTTATTAGTCTTTTTGCTAACTTTTCCTCCAAGGCTTTAATTGTAGCAACTTGTTATGATCTCACCCAAAAACGTGTCTCACTCCTGCTTCATTGCTAGAACCTTTCCAACATTTATATGATGCATTTGTAATGCACAACTATTTGAAATCACACAAGTCAACCCCGACCCTTCAACTGTATTTAGAGATCTGTCTAATTTCATTGCATGATTTGGCAAAGAGAACGTAGGAAATTATTACTTTAACGATCTTTTAATAATAAGACGAATTAATAAAGTGGGAAGAAGACGTAGGCTCTCTTCAACATCACAATCATAGGAACAAGAAGTGCTAGTTAAATCTTATTAGTTGAAGAATTGAATTAAGGCATATATGGAGGGGGGGGGAATCGGAAACCCCCCAAAATTGAACAAATCCATAACATGACTTTCATTTTCCAAGATTGGAGCACCCAATAAACACGCCCAAGTGATTCAGCTTTCCTTTTATACCAAAGGACAAATATATTCCTCATTATTATGACGAATCTTTGTAGTTGGTCCGTCTCCATCAAAATTTAATCTGAAAGGTAGACCTTATTGTAAATCAAGTACCTTCTAGCATAACAAAATACTGTCTAACTACGAATTCAGCGAATACACTAGTATAGAGCCGTGCACAGTAAGACATCGTCTACACGTACACATGACTAAAGATTTGGATAGGAACACCATGAAACAGTAAAAAATAAGTACATAAAACAATACCCTATAGAGTAAGCTCCATATCTAATGAGATTTTCCTACCCCCCCCCCCCCCCCCCAAAAAACCCTTTTTTTCCTTTTATTCCCCAAGCACAAATGCCCCAGTTTGCGTAAAAATAGCTCGTGCCTAATGTGTAATGCTTATATTTTTCACTTTTGGAATATCAAATCAACATGCAGAAAAGTTTGCATAACATTACATTCTTCCATAGCAAAGAAAATATTCACAAATTGGCAATCGGGTCTCTTCTTACCATTGTTGAGTTCCACTAATAATAAAAGAAAGCATTCAAATTCGTTCAAAATATCTTTTGTTCTTTTACATAAATTATGATTTTGCTGCTTCATTGAACAGCTAAGACCTCTAGATACGGTCATCCCATGGCATACTTCTGGGTCCAGCTGCGGGCTGTAGCCTCATACTTGGCCCTGTCAGTCTTGTACATGTGTGCAATCTCAGGTACAAGTGGATCATCAGGGTTGGGATCCGTCAACAATGAGCAAATTGACAAAAGGACCTAAAAACAGTGGAATTAGTTTTCAGTCTTGAATAACCAAAATTCGTTGGTATATATATAATCAGCCGATGGAGACATGAAAACTACTGTTCAAGTCAACATATCAGAAGTTAAAAAGTTTGAACAAACAGTAGTCATAAACAAATCTGAAGTTAGGAGTATCCTATATAGACCACTTTTACATATTAAATAACCCCTATTCATCTACCTATAAGCTCCCATTTCTCAACACCTACCTTAGTCCTAAATGCCACCTGCAGTTTTTAGGCACATTTTTAAGTCATCACTTCTAAATAGGAGTATCCTAAATAGACAATTTTCACATATTAAATAACCCATGTTCATCTATACTTATAACACTCTCCCCAATGGCACAACAAGCTTTGTAATGTTTAATTTCAGCAGTCTCAAGCGATTACTCAACAAAACATGTACTATTTCAGTGCTCCCACATACATGCATTTAGTTACAATCAGACAAATATCACATGGTGATTCAGAAAATCCATCTAGCTACAATCAGCAAGTTGAAAAAACAACCATAATCCTTATGAAAAACTAATAGTAAATATCAAGATGGACAAGCAAAGCAAAATCAAACCTTCGAAATCGTTAGAGCTGGGCTCCATTGTTCCTTGAGAATGTCAAGACATATACTGCCATTGCTGTTGATGTTTGGGTGGAACACCTTAGTCCGAAATGCAACCTGCAGTTTTTAGGCATATTATAGTCATCACTTCTAAATAGGCTATCTTTGACTAGGTTTCTTTTCAACTTACTTTAAAGGTCAAATAAGATCTTTAAAAATAAACTACAAGCTGTTTGAAAGTTTTAGCTTCTTTAGCTTGAAAGAGATAACTAGAGAAAAGTTAAAAGGGAAAGAAAAACTAGTTCAACCCATGGTTAATTGTGTTGTGTTCCATCCAATTATGAGAGAAAAAGTGGAAAGGGTGGATCATATATTTACAAACTAAATTACCCTTATTTTTACACTTTTTTATTTTATTAAGGGGGTTTTTGTCATTTTATATACACTTTTTTATTTTATTAATGGTGTTTTTGTCATTTTATATACAGTTCTTTCCTTCCTTTAACTTTCCAAACAACCAAATAAGAGAAAGAAAACTTCTAAGTTTCTTTCCTATCATTTTCTCTCACTAAACAACCAGAAAATATCTCCTTTCTCCTCACATTCTCCTTCCTTTCCTGTCCTTTTATTTTCTTCCCTAAATCAAACAAAGCAAAATTGTTTGCCATCTTGATATTGGGTAGATGGGAGAATCCTTTAATATTTTTTTAAAAATATTTTTTAAAAAGATGTATTCATAAAAACTAGGTAGATGAAACAGAGAAATGCTTCAAGTGTTGCTAGTAATCCAACGGTGTGCTAAGCTCAAAAGAAAATTTGACTACGAAGTTATAAAACCAGCAAAGTTTTGGTACCGAAGACTAGGCAGTAAGGTGACAAGAGCATACTCAGTGTAACAGAGATCTGAATGTGGAGGATGAACACACAAGACAAGATCAGGAATGCATGAATTAGAGGGTAATATCTATTAAGGAAAGGTTAAAAAGAAGGAATATAACAGTTTGGCCATGTGAGGTAAGTGTAAAGATGAGTAAAAAAAGCCCAATCACTAGACACATTGGAAGAGGAAGACCAAGAAAAACCCAAGTAAAACTGTTAAAAAGGACCAAGAGATCTAAATGACCTTATTGAAGATTTAGTTTTTGACAGGACGCAATGATGTTTGATCAAGGAAGACAGCCAAACTGCCTAGCAGGAAAAAGACTTTTGTTGTATTTGTTTGTATTTCAGATGGAAAAAATAAACAGGCATCAAATATGCAGAGTATATACAAGATAGGATAACATATCCTTTGAAAGAAACCACAGATCGAAGGAAATAAAATATACCCATAGAAAACCACAAAACAAACACCTTAGAAGGAAGAACATGAACCACCATAACTACCCCAAATCCTGGAAATGCCATCCACACCCCCCCCCCCCCTCTTCAAAAAAGGGGGAAAGAGAGGGGGGGGGGGACTAGTATAAAAAACAAAACAAAACACTCCTTTTTGCAATTTAAGACAGCTTCAAACTTTCAAAGATAACCTAATTAAGCATTCTAAATCCTTTAGGCAATCCAAAATTTACTGTTGTTGGCACCAACAGTATTTTATCCCACCAATCCCAAAATATGTATTTGCATCTCCAGTCAGTGTAAGCACATTTGTAAGTCACAGAATACCATAACCACTTTCAAAATTGTTAACAGTCATTTAGAATAAAAGGGCTTTAGAATGTACACAGGCTTGACCCATGAGCTTGTATATACTTAACAAATATGATTCTAAATTTGTTAAGAGTCCTTTAGAATAAAATTGTTAAAGAGGACTCTTAACAAACATGACAATGAAAGGGGTCCTCCATGGCACAAACTGGCGTCAGTCAAGGGTACACACAGTGAACAGTTTGGAGCAGTCAGTGCAGAGGTTTTCAAAAGATTATATCTCAAACAAATCTCCACTAACATTGAAGATCGAAGGCGGCTGAACTTGATATGGTCAACAGTTGGGACTGTATGTACAAAGATTGCCAAGAATGTAGCTCAATCAAACTTCCACTACCCATGGAAGGATGATGAACATCAAGTTCATAGACAAGTGAATCTTTGAAACAAAAAGCACTTAAAAAAAATTTGACCTCTGAAGATACAACTTTAAGAAAATGTTTAGAAGATGAATACCTAACAATATAAGCAGCTAATGTGGGTAAAAGAATAGAATAGAGTACCTTTGGTGGCTTGAAGGGATAGTCAGGAGGGAAATGAATGGAAACTAGGAAAACGCCACCTGCATATGGGCTATCAGCAGGTCCCATGATTGTGGCTTGCCAGTGAAACATGTCCTCAGCCACAGGACCTAAAGTAAACAACATAATATTCAAAATTTATTGAAAAATACAGAGAGAGGGGACCCTGAAGCTAACACCAAACAACCAACCAAGAAGTTACAATTTAGAACAGACAAATTAACTTAATTCAGGAATAAAAATATAATTAATGAAAACAGTTGGAAGCACAACAAATAAGATTTACCTCCTCTAAAGTGAGAGGTTCACATTAAATGATAACCATTAATTAAAATAATCAATGGAGTTAACAATTTCATAATTTATTATACAAGCGCCATATATGTATCACAATCTCAGCATTGTTGTCTCATAATGTACCCCTCACTTTAAAGAAGTTTATTTCCAACAAATCTTTCAAGGATGCATTACTAATTATACCCCAAGCTCTTTGCATAAAATGATAATACGACCAAAATAATAAATGGTAAGAACAATCTTAGCGTCTTATTACCACCTAAACACGTTACACCTTTATTTTTATTTTCAATTTCTGAATCAACTCTCAATCTAGAATCGAAAATCTAATAGAGAGAACCTCGCAAATTAGATATAAAAAATACCAAGGAAAACAGATAACTAATCAAATTTCTTTACATAAAGTCACGCATAGACAAAAAGAAAGGCACAACAAATGTAAAGGTGAAAAAATAAACTCCTTCAATTTTTTTCCATAACCCCCCAACAAAAGAAGAAGAAAAAAACAGAGAAAGGGATCGAGAAGCTCACCTGCGCTGCATGACGTAGGAGGATCCTTCTGCAAATCCTTGAGCTCTTTCAGGATGCGTTTCGAAGCCATACCTAAACTTCACAGGAAAAAAAAAAACAGAGAAATAAAACGCAGAAAAGAGAATAAAAAAACTTTTCATAACAATAAAGGTTAAAAGCAACAGATCGATATACCCAGTAACCGATTAACGTAATAAAACCTAAAAAACCCTGAAATTGAAAAGGTATTGACAGAAGGGGTACCAATCGGAACGGGAAAACGAAGAGAGAGAGAGAGAGGGGGGTGGGGGGGGGAACTGACCTCGTTCAGAGGCAAAGATGAAGACCAAAGGGGATTTAGATTTTTAAGAGAAAATTAAAGTGCGAAAGACAGAGAAAAAGAAAGGGCTTGAAGGAGGAGGCAAAGTGGAAATATGAGAGAAGAAAGGAAGAACGAGATTCTAGAAAGTTCACCGAGAATTGGGATTGGATGGTAGCGTGAAATCAACGTCCTGACCTTTTTTTTTATATTTGAGTAAATTAACCTCGTCTTCCATCTGTTTTCTCAAATTTTTATGCGGTATTTTTTTTTCACCCTAAAAAATTCTTAAATAATTATTTAGTTCACTTTATATTATATTTATGTCTATTATGTTTTAAACAAAATACTATTTAATAATTTAACAGAAATTAAACGTATATTTATCATATGAATTTGATGAGATTTTATATTTAAAATACTCTTATTTCTTCTTCTGAAAATATTTTAAAATTTTTATTTCTTTTTATTTTTTTTATGTAAACGAAACTTTTTTGTTGAACATGAACTCACCTCTTTGGTATGCAGTATTAACACTTTTCTTTTTCTTCTCTTTTTCTTCAATTTTTTAGTTGCATACATGTCATTCTCATGAAATTATTCATTAACATTCACATGTTCATTTACAAATTCATTAACAGGTTCATTCATACATTCATTCACATTTTCACTCACATGTTCATTCACATTTTCTATCGCGGGTAGGTTTCAAAACTCATCATTTGTTTTACTAACATACATATGAATATAAACTGAATTTTGATTTTCAACAAACATTTTTAGCACATCATGATTAATCTTAAGGGGAAGAATTTTACTACTAGCAGTAGAACGAAACCACATAATAAAAAGGTGACATGATGGTAAGTATAAGTCATTAATAATGTTGTTCACATAATCTAATTCAGGACTCATGCATTCCAGTTAATCCATTGTATTCCTGTGATTCCAAACATCGACACTATTTTAATCAACAATAACAAACAAATGATTTTCAGTTAATCCATTGTGTTTCATGTAATCTCAAACATCAACACTATTTAATCAACAATAATAAACAAATGATTTTAAAAATCATAAATGATCCTAAACTAGTCCCCATTGAAATCCCATTAAAAAATAGGCAACAATAAAAAATCAAAATTAAATAAACAATCTTAAAAAGTAACCTATATATAAGGTTCAATGGTTACTTACAAGCAGAACCCTAGCATAAACAGAGATCGTGAAACAGGAAAAGGAATAGAGACACTCGTGAATGTCAAAGAGAAAGACAACCAAAGACGTTCGTGAACGTTGCGAAATGGAAGATGAACATTAAAGAACTCGCAAATTAGAATAGGAACGGTGAAGAATAATGGAATGGTGGATAGGAATAAAACGTGAACGTAGTGAGAGGAAGAGAAACTCGAATCCCTTGACGCAAGAAGAACTCGCCAACAAGAGGAAGAAGAAATTTAGATTTTACAATTAATATATAAGGGCAATTTTGTCTATTCATATATATATATATATATGTATATTTTATATCTCAATGTTATAATTATTTTTATTTTTATTTTATGAACAACTTAATTTTATTTATTTTAATATAAAAAATAAATCTTTAGATAATATTTTAAGTATACTAATTAACATTTTTCAAAAAAAAAAATTGTTGTCACAATATGTAAGAGATAGGACACGTTCAAGCGTCTGATTTGATTTAGATAATAGATAAAATAAATAATAGATATTAATAAAAAAATTAAATTGTTTGATTATTTTTTTGAAATTAATTTTAAATTTAAAATTGTTAAAAATCATTAAAATATATATATTTAAATTGTTAAGATTTTATATTTAAGTAAGAATGTTTTATTAAAAAAAATTAAGAATTTTTTATTAAATTAAAAAGTGTGAAAATTGATTGTATTTTTTTATCAGTAAAAAAATAATTGTATAAGATAACATTTTTTACAAGATTGTATAAGATAAGATGAATAATTAAGAATGCCAAAAAAGAAAAAAGATGAATAACTAATAAATTCGGCAAGCTTGTGAAAAAAAACCCAACAAACTATGATTTATTATTAGTTTTGAAATTATCTAGCTTGAGTTTTCTTTTTGAAAGAGGATTTCATTGTTTTAGGGGAGTTTTAGTACATATTTGTATATAAAGTTACAAGTATTTTTGAGAATTTTTTTATTGAAAAAATATTATATTTCTAATAAAGAAATTTTCGAAAGCATTTTTTAACTTGTATCTAAAAAGATCCTATTATCCTAAATCTTGTTTTTTTGTTTCGTCTTGTAGCATAATACCTTTTATTTTAGATGTCTCTCTTTATACGAGTGTGCATAGTCTAACCCTCATCCCATTTTGTTCCGTTAAAAACAAGTTGAGATAAGAGTAAATTGGATTAATCCGTAAATCCGTTTTTTTTAATAAAATTAATTTAATATTTATTTTGATATATATACATATATTTATTAATTTTTAATTACTTTTTTTAATTATATTGAAAAATAGTAGATTAACTAATTATGGATTCAGCTCCTTTAAAATAAACAATTCACTTTAATAGTTATAATTATCAAGATATATCAGCGAACACATTCTCACCATTTTACCGAACTCTAGTTATGTACACATCAAGTTTCAAAAAGAATCATAGTTGACACTTTTAACCAGTTCTGTTATTCAAGGTGAGTTTTTCTGGTCTCAATTTGGTTTCTCGTAAAGATATTTTTTAATGGATAAAAAGTGACTTGTAGTATCCTACACAAGCTCCTTTAAATTAATTGACACTGTTTTTTTTTTTTCATTTTTCTTCCACAAAAAACAATACGAGGGTTTGAAAAAATCATATATTTTGATTCTCTTCCTGTAATAGAAACATGCACTTCTATTACTTTTACAGATACGTTTCTGATAACACTGATCAACACTTTTTAGTTTTTATACTTTTTTTTTTTTTTATGGAACAAACCCTGTAACCACATGAAGCAACGTAGAAGATCCTATGATTCTAATATAAGTTAGCCCAAGCTAAGTTCGCAAGCTTTAAAAAAATAACTGGATTATCAGCAGTTGTAAAAACCAATTGCACTTTGTTCAGTTCAAATTTCAGTGCTCCAATTTGCCCCCCACGTTTTTTGTTTCAATAATAATAAGCCGAAATACATAAATAAACATATAGAATCCATAAGTATACTTGGTAAAAACAAGATCATATAAATTTAACTTTTCGGGGATGTATATATGCAATATTACAAATTTTAGGCCTGCTTGATCATGTCATGCAATTTTAGGCCATAGCTACCATCAAAGAATTTTAATATCTCACGTTATTATCCATATTCATTAGATCGATATGCCTTTTATGGTTTATTTGATTTAGAGGATAAAAATAAAAAAATAAATAAAAATAAAAAGATTTTTTTGAAATTAAAATAGAATATAAAAATATAAAACCTACTAAAAAATATAATTTTTTTCTCCAATATTATTTTAATCTTTCTTTACAAAGACACTCTTAGCGTATCAATGGTATCATCACCATACTGTCATTGAAAGATTAATAGACAGAAGAGAGGGTATTATTATTTATCATTTTATTTACCCAGTCAAGGCATGATCTGGTGATTCAGAAATACACATTGCTGAATGCTAAAACAACCAGCAGAACAACAACTAATTTTTAATAAACAATTATAACTATATTTTATCCGTCAAATTACATCCTTAATTTAAGATATAATTGTGTTTTCGGAAATAAGACGTCCTTAAATTTTCTTGTCATAAGAATTTAAAACTGCTAAAAGAATATCTAAAATTGATTGAGTAGAATGTATAAATAATTGTAATTTTCTTTTATATTTGTGTTGGATTTTGGATAATAAAAAATCCGTATATAAAAAAAAAGTGAGGGAATAATGACACATTCTCTCACCCAAAGTCGTAGCTAGATGTTAATGTATATATGATAGTTACATAGAAATATTTTTAACATTTACCATATAAAATTATGATCTATTTTGTATTTAAAATGTATAATAATAATAAATAGAGAAAAATAATTTTGTGTACTCAAATGCTCATTTTTTGAAGACTTTATATGTATCCGTACATAAATTAATTTTTGCTATGAACTCTTTGATGAATAAAACTCTAATATGCAAATTTTCTTTTTACTTTTCAGATATAAAATTAGACTTAAACTTTTCTATTTTCTATTTTGTATATCGTAACTTATGATCTCATTTATATGTTTTTATTATAATATAAAGAGATATGAATAGGAGCTTTTTTTTTAAAAAAATGGGATATTTAATTTAAATAATTTTATATCTCTTTATCTTTATATTTAAAAATAAAAATGATCTCATATTTGTTTATCTGAAGAAGTTTTCTGAAGACAAAGATAATTCTCAAATAACCACGTGACTAATTACGATAAATAATCATATTATCTTATTTTGATATGTGGTAATATAATCTTATTCTTATTTTATAGACAACTTTCACAATTATAAAATAATACTCTTTATCTATATTAATTATATTTTTTGTGCTAGTAAAAAATATAATAGTTCTTCACTAAAATATTTATTTAATTAAATTAAATTCTTTAATTTAATTATCAAATAATTTTTTTTTGCAAAATTGAAACACTCATTTATGTGTGATCTTGTAAGTTTAATATTAAACTGGTAGTAAATTAATCATAATTAATTTACTAATCAAGTTAGGCATCTAGCAACATTCTTGAACAGTTCAGATAACATGAAGTAACAACTTTTACCTTCAAGAACCAACAGAATAATAATGTAATATTTTTCTTACATACATACGCTCAAAATTAACTCTAAAATATAATACTATTGTCAAACTCTAATAAATTAACACATTATATTTAATCAATGAATAACTTAAAAAACTTTTTTCTTCTTTCATTTAATTGTCGTGATCGGTCTTTATTCTATTATAGAACTCAAACTCATTACCTATCATTGATGAATTTCTTCATGATTAATCGTTAATTATATAAATATTTAATCATATATAA
>PYAF01005727.1:1260775-1272586 GCA_007407185.1 Glycine tomentella
GGAAATTATTATATTTCTTCTTGAGAATTTTCTATTGACATATCAAAGTGATATTAGTTATTAAGAATTTTCAATTGAATAAGTTCAATGATGACATCTACATATACATTATCTGTATATGCAATTTAGTAAATAAGATCTATTAATCTTTATCTAATAAAGACTATTATATATATATATTGGTCTATCCATATTATTGGTGTCTTATTCATAATAATCTTCTGATAAAAAAATTTAGATTAAAATTACAAAAGACTTATTTTTCATTATCATAATCTCCATCATTATAACAAGTCTCTAATTTTAATTAAAGACTTGTCAAATTAACAATTTAATAAAATGATAAATATGATAATAAAATAAAAAATAATTATTTACTAAAATTGATAATATAATAAATTAAATCACATACACATTTATCGTTATATTCATGATCATTTAATAGAACTAATATTTCATCCAATGGGAACAATTAATATTATGTTCTAAACCAATAATTTGTTGCTTGAACTCCTCTATTTGTCTGCAGGTTAACAAATTTATTTAATTAATCTGGGTAGCCAAGATGCACATATCAGCCAAAATAACTGAAATTAATTAGGTAAGTACCAAAGCAGATAATGGGAACTGACAGAATGAACTAAATAAAATATGCAAGCAAGCCCTACAACTTCCAACAACTTGGGAAACTGTGGCATGATAATGAACCAAAAAATATCAGCATTTGAAAAAGTTGGTTTTGGATTTGAAATATTTGCACGATCGATATTCGATACACACCAGGGATAGAATCAATTGGACCCTGAGGTTAATCATAGGGTCACATATTGGCCATTGGTTTGGGAAGAGTGAAGGAAGAAGGAAGGGTTTGGAAGTCATAGATTTAATATCTGAACTAACATTTTTAAAAAGTTAACATTTGTCAATAAAAAAAACTAAGGCACCACCTCCAAAAAGAGAACAAAAACAAGGTCACTTTATTTCTTGAAAATATCAGTAATGCAATGCATACACACTAACACACATAAAGGAGAAGTTACAGTCACCATTCTTTAATTGCATAAGTGGAAAAAAAAATAAAGCAGTCATTGAAATCTTTGTATAACAAAATGACATTATATAATCTACTAACCTTCCAAGAATACGGTGATTGTGGCTTTTCTGATTGGTTAATATATTATTTAGAATACTCAAAAGGTCACATGATCATGCATTACAGATAAGCTCATGATCTGCTTTTGCCAAATGCTTTCTTGATGTCCTCTTAGCCGCGGGCCGCCACTGTTGACTGCACTCATATATTTAATATTTTCATTTGTTTCTATTCACTTAGTGCTAGCAATTAATCACAGGTTGCAGTGCTCCTGTTTATTGATGCGCTATGTACTTGGAACTTTAATTTTGAATGTAATGCTGATAATTAGTAAAGTCAATGACAATGAGGAATAACCTAGCTACAACTTGATCATTCTGATTAGTCTTGCTAAACAAGGCCAGCATGCACTTCTAGCCAATGGGTTATAAATCATTTTAGTTCTTAATTAGCAGACAACACCAGCACTGGAAATTTGTACACAAACATGTAATAAATAAAACTATGCTATGTTTACACTAGTAATACCCACAAAAATAAACAAAAATAGAACAGAAAAACAAGGTAGGTTCCTGCTAACAAATGGTGAAGTTTTTAGTAAGACCTGTAATTGAGATAGTCATACCCACAATTTCTTAACATTTTGGTCAAAAAGTGTTAAATTATGTAGGCCAAATAGGAAAGAGTGTGAATGGAATAGTGTTTATTTTTGGGAAGTCTCTTTTTAGACAACATGATACTTCCCAAACTTAAACCCTACCTAGTCCCAACCATTTTTTTTATTGGAATTGTACTACACAATTCAACAAGAAAAAGAACAAAAAAGGAAAAAAAAATTGCCTCTCTAAAACTTAAGAAACACAAACCGAGATAAATTAAAAAATATATATTTGTGACTTTTAAGAAATAAATTAAAAATAAACTCAAATACGAAGAAGAGTAATGATACATGTACACTCATGTATCATAATGAACACGTATTTGATATATATTTTTTTCTATCTCTATCTCTTTTCTTATCAAATCATATTTACACTTCTTTCTTTTCTCTCTTAAGGTGTCTAATAATATAGAATCCAAAGATTATTATATTTATCCTACTAAGAGTAAACAAGGCAACAAAAGAAAACCATTACAACTAAAACAATGGTATGAAGCTAAGCCAGTAAGCTAGTCACAATTGGACCAATAAATAGATCAACACAGTTGAACTTGAAGGAGAGTATTATCGAAAAATACACAAGTTACGCATTGGAACTAATAGAGAAAATTAGAATAAATATAATTTGAAAGTGTTTGAGTTAGTCTAAGACTTAATTTGTTTGAACAACACGGCACCTCCCAAACTAAAAAACTAACTTATCTAACCACACTCTTTTATTCGATGGCTCCAGAATTTAACAAAAAAGACATGATCTTCCAAACCATTTTCCATGTCAGTTTTTGATTCAGCACCACACGGAGGAATTTAAACCTACTATGCACTTCCTCACAGCAAATTAATTAATTATCAAACTCCAAATTCTTATAAAAACGCTCCTCCTAATCTTGCTCTAATAACTTGTCTTGTCTTGAATTTGAACCTACTGTACACTTCCTCACAGCAAGAATGACTAATATTAATATTCAAGCTCTCCTAAACTCTATATCAAAACTCCTAATCAACCCTTTGCTATGGAAACTCACTGGCTTCAGTTCAAGCATAGTTGGATTCATCTGTTACGCCCTGAGCCCCTCGTTCCATCACTTGTTCGGACGCTGGACGCCACCGAATATTGTCGCGTACAGCGTCGTAGCCTCATTTTCATCCATCTTCATGCTCTTTGTTAAAAGATGCTGCTGGGGACAACATGGGAGGAGTGTCTTGTTGAAAGCACACGTGGGTTTTGTGGTCTTAACAGTAACCACACTGTGGTCTTTTCTGGAAGACCTGGTGAAAGTGAAGAAGGGATGAAAGTGGAAAATAGACACGGGAAAATGATGAACCTCACTTCGAGTGGCGCATTTGCCTTGATGGCTACAAGCTTGTCGAGACAACTCCAAGTTGGGTTCGAAGTTGGCGTGTCTAACTTCTTGGTTGGGTGCTTCTTGGTCACGTTGATGAAGATGAGCTTCAAGTTGGCTCCACTTGGCACTTGCAGCATTCTTTTGCTACTTGCTTGTTAACGTACGTTCCATTTCTGATTTTCTTCTTGAAATGCGTACACAACATACAGATGATGATGCACTTGAGGCTGATTTTCTGCGCCTCGAAGCTATTTCTGATGTCTTTGAAGATGAGGCAGGTTATTTCCAAGGCCTTGAACCATATTCTGATATCCTGGGATTCAGATCCTCTGCACTGCATTTTCAAACTGCATGGGATCTTGCTTAATTAATGTGTTCCGATAAGCGTTTAAGAAAATTGATTGTTAAATGAAATTGATTTTGGAATGATGATATATATATATATATATATATATATATATATATATATATATATATATATATATTCAAGGCAAAAGCTACTAAAGTGATTAGTTACATCAATTCTGACCATGAACCAATTCCTTAACATCAAACAGAACCAAATGTAAGAGCATGAATCAACTCCTCAACAAGAGCATGTACAGTTAATTTTTGGGGGATGCATATGAAATTTGTGTCAAAAATATGAAATATGACAAAATTTTGTGAAAAATAACCAATCTTTGTGTCGATCGTAGGCTGATTACCTACATGTCATGCCATTTTAGGCCATTCATGACTATCAACAAAGAATTTTAATCTCACATTATCCATATACATCATATGCCTTTTAAAGCATATATTAACGTATCACCACATTGTCATTGAAAGATCAAAAGACAGAAGCGAAGGTATTATTTATCATATCATTACACAGCCATGGCATGATCTGTTGATTTAGAAGTACACATTGCTAAGTGCTAACACAACCAGCAGAACAATAATTAAAGGCGATAGATTGTTCTTGAATGAAGATCATCAATTAAATCACAACGTTAATACAGAAGAATTAATGAAAATAAACCTTCCTAAGGAATAAAATAACAGAAGTAATTCCATCTGTGAGAACTGTTTCATGCACTCTTATATACCACTGAATGTTGCTAACTGAAAAAAAAAGGTTCAAGAAATCAATTTGCTTGGAACACCAAGGAAAAGGCAAGAGTTAATTATGGAGTTTGAGCAGTTGATTCCTCCTTGGATCTATTCTCTTCCGAAGATGGCCGGTTTTCTGAGTCAGATAGCCGAATCTCTTCAATCATTCTAACTACTTCTTCCATGCTAGGCCTCATATCCGGAACCCTTGCCACACAGGCCATGGCAATTTGCAACATTTGCACCATTTCCTCTTCAATGTTTTGGTACCTCATTAGCTCCACATCGAAAACCTCAGCCGTCCACTCTTCCCTAACAACAGAATGGACCCATCTCGGGAGATCAACCATGTCATCGCGTCCTGGAGACTGTTGTGGTGCCTTCCCAGTAAGCATCTCTAGAAGGAGGATTCCGAAACTGTACACATCTGATTTATGGGTGTGCTTTCGGGTTTCAATCACCTCAGGAGCGCGATAACCTGCTGCTCTAGAAGGGGTTGCAGGAACATTCATAAGCGGGGTCAGGCCAAAATCAGAAATGCAGCCATCATTATCATGGTTGAGGAGGACATTTGAGGATTTGACATTTCCGTGCGTGAATTTTGGACCGCCAACAGAATGTAAGTGAGCAACTCCTCTGGCAATTCCAACAGAGATTTTTATTCGGGAGTTCCAATCTAATGGAGTTCTTCCACTTGCCCTGTTACCTGTAATCAAATTCGGATCTGATTTAGCTGACTCAGGTGCATATATACCCATAAGAAGGTAAATTACATCAACAGGTAGGAATGAAATTATCCTGAAGGACTTCAAACATTAGAATAATCCCAACATGTGATAACAAATTCCATTTCTTTCTAATATGATCATGTTTTACTGCTTTCATTGCAGTAACAAGAAATCCATTGTAAGGATGCAAAGCAGATAACACATTATACATGATGATTATGACAGACTACATTGTGCAGTTTCAGTTGCAGGTAACACAATGGGAACAAAGACCCAAGTGGGTTAGGAAGATGGCACAGAATACTATGTAGGAGACTTTTATCTCTGGGAACGGAAGTGTATTGCTGTATTATGTACAATTTTTGTGTTCAGTATTGTCTTTTATTACTCTTATCAATTGGTGTCTAATGTCTATCACTTAACTAGTGGTTAATAATGTAAGTACCAATTTTAGTATGTTGACAAAAATTAGTCAAAACTTGACACACTTTACTTATAAGGTCAGTCATCTCCCGAAAACAGATAACTTCAAATGGAGAGACCCAATGCAATGAAGAGAGCATGAATTTAATTTAATTTAATATAAATATAACAGATCAAAAGTATGTTTACATAATAATATATATAGCTTGGAGTCAGGGACGGAACCAGATTTTATTTTCTCCCCCCTCCCCCTACAAAATCGTTACTCTTAGGAGTTAGGACAGTATTTTATTTTCTTCAAATGTTTTATATTAACCCTCATATATATATATATATATATATATATATATATATTGGACATGTGTCATTTTTAATTAAATCATATCTGGGTTAATTAATAAAACTATACATTAGATAGATAGAGTATATGCTGATATTGCTACAGTTGCTTTTTATTGTTCAAATATATTAACTATGTCTATAACTATTTTCTTTTATGTTAATTGCTATATAAAGTATTTTATTTTCTTATATTAATTATAGCAACACTGATTATTTTATCTACTATATAATTTTAGAAATTATACGTTAATTTCTTTTAATTGTGCAATTATTTTGGCAAAGTTTCAATTATATTAATTGCATTTAAAAAGATTTTCTCATTTATATGTTAGGTTTTAAAAAAAAAATTGATAGATAAATTAATTTAATTTATACAAGAAAATTAATTTTAATTATGAATCATTGTTGATTCATGTGTTGTTTTTTTGAAAAAGATTTTTTGACAACCAAAGCTAGTTGACACATTAAGAGAGAAGAGACGAAAATATAAGTATGATAGTTGATATGATTTGATAGGATAGGAAGAGAGAGATAGAGAGAAATAAGGTTGTCAAGTAGGAGTTTGAAATTTGTGGGTGACAAAAAATCAACACTCTTAATTTTTCGCCCCCCTCACAAACTTTTCTAATTCCGTCCCTGCTTATAGTGTACGTCCTCCAATGTTTAACCATAAGCTAAAATAATTATTTATTATAATCAACCGCTGCTCGAAATAATTTTCAAAGCAAGGATTAGGTAAAGTAATTACCATTCTTTATAAATCACTTAAATAGTCCAAAGTAGCTTCATGCATCATATTGCTTTATGATCGTCATTATTTATTTCTTGGTGCAATTTTTTTCCCAAGTTATTTCATTGATATACAAGTGTTAACTATATTGCAATACTGCTTTTTGGCATATGGATGATATTAATAGGAGAAGAGACTTTTCCATCCAGTATCAACACTTTTTAATGAAGCAATGGATCATTTATTTCAAGTTTTCATTTTCACAGTATGTTAAAATTCATAGGAGATGTCAGACATTGATGCCCCCATTATTTTAATTTTTTGTTACATTTATTTAACAATAGTAGACCCTGTCCTAATCAAAGATCATCATGTTCAACACGATGTATGCATAAAATGTATAATCTCAAATATAGAATAACAGAAAGCTAAAAAGTTTTAAAAACTTAACTGAAACTAGAAAAAACAGAAATGCATACCATGCAAGAGGGTAGATAGATTGCCACTTGGGATGTAGTCATAAACCAAGAGCTTCTCGTCCTTAGAATAATAATAAGCACGAAGGGGCACAACATTTGGGTGATGTCCAACCCTTCCCACAATCTCCATCTGCTGTTCAAATTCCCTTTTGCCTACCACGACTTCCTTCAACCTTTTCACTACAACTGTTGTTGACTCCTCCAATATAGCCTTATATGCAGTACCATAACTACCCTTTCCAAGAACTTCAGCTGAAGCTCTCAGCAAATCCTCAAGGTCAAAATTATAAGAACTGCCCTCAAAGAAAACCAACTTGTTTTTCTCAGGTTCTTGCACCCCACTTCCAAACTCTTCTTTCGGCTTCTCACTTCTCCCACCACTAGGACCCTTGCCTTTAGTTGCTCTGGGGCTTCTATCATCTTTTTTCTTTAAACAGCAAAGAACAATGATGAGAGCTACTAAAAGCAATAGCACGCCCCCACCAACTGCAATTGCAATGATAGCTGCCTTACTCAGTTTACTTTTGGAGCTGTGTCTTGCAGGAGTTGATGGAGGTGTAGAGGAGACTACAGAGCATGACTTTAGAGGTAATCCACATAGAGAGTTACCCTCAAAGGAAGAATTCGGGAAAATCTGAAGAGCATCAGGGATAGAGCCATTCAAATGGTTGTAGCTGAAATTCAAGTGCCTGAGCTTAGTTACATTGAGATTTGGTATCTGTCCAGATAGGGAGTTGTTCTGGAGGTTCAACTTAATTAGTTGGGTTAAGTTTTGTAATGTCTTTGGAATAGCACCAGTGAAGGAATTGTATGACAAATCAAGTACATTGAGGTGGGTGGACAACGAGGTAGGTACGCTACCAGAAAGGTTATTATGCTGAAGGTAGAGATATTGTAGAGAAGGAAGAGAAGTAATATCAGGAGGAAGACTTCCACTGAGTAAGTTGGCGCGGAGGCTGATATTTCTGAGTGAGTCAATCTTGCCAAGTGTATTGGCAGGGATGGTGCCAACTAGTCCAATTCCAGGGAGCCTGACAGAAACAACACGAGTGCCATTTGGATTGCAAGTGATGCCTACCCAAGATGAACAGATTGGGGTAGCTGGATTCCACTTAAGGTTACGGCGATGGGGGACAGCAGCAGCAAAATCCAGAAGGGCTTGCTTGTCAGAACTTAAGTCAGCAATAACCAGGGGGCAAAGAATAACAATGATGAAAAGGAAACAATGCACTTGTGAGGAGTAGAACTTCATGGAGATTTTTTTGGTTGTATGGTATAAGATATTGACACTTGAATTCAAAGTAACCTCTGCCATCCTTCATATTTTCCTGGATTAGCACCATGGGCACAAATCAAAGTGAGAATACAGTAGCATGACGAAGCAAGCACTAAGCACTATATCAATTATAATGACAACATTTCTAAAGGTATTTGTAGAATAATTCTAGTTAATTATAAAAGGCACATCTGAATCATCCAAGAAACATATAGGAAGTTGCAAGCTCTGAAATTTTTTTGCAATCTCTTATTGCTTACTGTAAGATTTTCATTACCATCAAAGATATAGTGGAGGAATAAGCTTTCTGAGGTAAAAAAATATTTAATATTTACTTAATATTTTAAAAATGCCTCATGTAGCTTCAACTTTGCAGAGTGTCAATTACCGACGACAGAACAATAGTAACCTAATGAAAACATGCCTCTTGGAGCAGGTTATCTACATCAATCAGAATCCTTGTTTCAAGTAACTAAGAGGATAAGTGACAAAATAAAATACAATAAATATATTACATGAAGTTGAATGAAAACAATTGCATCATTTTCAGTTTTCAACAAGTGGAGATTAAAATATATCAAATGACAACTATACCAACAGGGAGAATATTCAGGTTACAGTTGAAACTATGTCCATACCTAAATCATGGCTGCAAATCAATTAGAAAAAGAAATAAGCAGTGAAGAAGATGACTATCAAAAAGTTTAAGCTAAGATAGCACAGCTTGGTCAGGAAGGGAAAGGAAAATGTTTGGTCCATCAAATGATCAATTCCTCTTTAATATGCCGGCATAAGTTATTAGTCAACTGGCTGAAACATTAACCATTTTTGAGAGACAGAAGCTTTTCTATAAAAGATCCAAGTAAAAAGCCAAGAAGATGAACACCAGAAGAAAAGAATCCTAAGATTTCAGCTGAAGAGGAAAGTAAAAGAACTCAAAACAGCATTAACTGTCAAATTAAGTCGTTGGAGTAGGTAGTTTAGCTTTCTTGTGACTTTATGACCTGAACTAATATTTCTGCAGTTAATTCTTAGTAACACATTTTCTTGCCAACCAGAAACAAATGTAAGCTTCCTTCCTGATTTTTTCCTACACGAAATAGTAACTACCAGAATTTCTACATTGAAAAGAATGAATGAGTTAAGAACCCAAATTTCGTTCACATATCACATTTAATGTATTAGGAAGGTCAAAGTTGTTCAACAACTAAACTTTCATCAAAACATCTTTCCTAAAATAAAACCAAAACACCACAATTGTTCCAATCATTAAGAAGCAGCACTTCATATCAAGAGGAAAAACACCAAACACTAGCACCAGAAAGAAACCCCAAAGCCCCCTTTGAAGCACATCCTTGGAAACCAAACCCACAATGTGGAACCCTTTTGGGAGTTTCAAACCCAGAAGCAAGCATTCATGAAAACCACTGGAACAAAACACCCCAGATCTGCAAGCTAAGTTACAAGCACAAGTTGGCATGCAGGAACAAGTAAAGGTAAAGTTTTTCAATGAGTAATCACCTGAAAGGAAGCCAAGATGAAGCACAAGGATTCATGGAACAGTTCAGAGCTTTAAACCACAGGCCAAGATGCATTTAAGGTGAAGAAGCTAAGCAAGTTGGTGCCTTGTACTGTGCTTCAGATTCTCAATTACTTCTTAACAAAGCATGTAGAATCTGAATCTGTGTAGCTTTAGATTGCAGCATGGAAGCTCAACAGCCAAAAGAAATTGCATGAAATTGAAGGGCATTTTGGGGTGGTTGAGGACTAAAAACACATGCTTCATTAAGGAGTTCAAAATTAAAGTAAGAAAGGCTCAAGATTCAGGAAAGTGAGCTGTTTTTCTTTTTTGTCAAAGTTGGAGATAAATATAATAATAATAATTATTATTATTATTATAAAAAAAAAGCAAAGAGCCAAAGAGGAAACAAAAAGGTAGCCAGGGATTAAAGAATGGAGTGGACAGCAGAGCAATGCATAATACAGTGACCTCTTCTCTTGCTTCGTGACTAAACCAGAGAGAGAGAGAGAGTGAAAAGTCAGAGAACAATGCATACGTAACGTATCGCTAGGACTGTGATACTGTGTGATAACTTCAAAGAGTATGTTTAATTTGTCATTAGAAAATTGATTTTTACTCTAAAATAATAGTTAAATGTTTACATGTTTAATTTTAAGTTAAAAAAATTAAAATTAATTTTAGATTCAAAATTAGTTTTACATCATAATAATTTTAAATAATTTTTACTTTAAATTCAAAACTTTATATTAAAATTTATTTTTTACTTAATTTTAAACTAAAAATATATAAATATAAATTATATCACTTTAAAATCAATTTTATAAAACTAATTTTATTCAAAATCAATTTTATCATATTTATCCACATCGACGCTTAAACTCCCATGACAAAAAATACTACAAAAAAAAACAGCAAATTCACATGATTGGGGAAAGAAAGTAATTTTATGGTTTTCCTCTCCCACTCCATGTTTTGTTTACCTACTTTTTTTTCTTAGAAAAAATATTATTTGTAAAATAATTTATGTAACAAATTATATAATTAGAGAATCAAGAATATGTTAATTGTGTAGAACTCAATTTACACATCTTAAACAAATTTAAAATTTAAGTCATGTAAAAAAAATGATAGAGATTAATTACTGACAATAATGATAAACATTCTATATCTATAAAATATGATTATCAACAAATTTATATTCTTTTTGATTTTATTTATAAGACTCAATTTAAAATTTAGATTTTTTTTTTACAAGATCCAATCTAAAATGTTTTTCTTAAATTAATTATTTTTTTACAAAAATACCCTTAACTATAAGTCATTTTTTCAAATTCAATAAATAATAAGTGGAATGCAATAGTGTATTAAAGTCTCTAGTAGTCTAACTTGCTATTGTGTAAAGGGAACTTTGACTATTTATGTGCATAGGCAATAGCTAATAAGAAATTTGAAACAATAAATATATTAATAATGAAAGAGATTAAAATAATTGAAACTAAAAAAAAAAGTATGCCTTATTAATATTGAGAGTAATTTTAAAAAAATATATAAATTCAGGACAACTTTAATGTTTTTTTTATATCAGCACGAGAAGTGCAGAAATCATTTACAACATGACCGAACAGGCCAACACCCAGAAAGCAAATGACGAAACAGTGAAATACCATCTCTCGGTCCAAAAACAGAGTAAATAAACTCCAAGCTATAATCTAAAACACCCGGGCACAAGAAAGAGCTCTGTATTTCAAAGTATACCTTAAACATCCTCAAATCAAATAATTGTTAAACAAATTCTAGGATCAATTTGCCATTGTTGGTAAGAAAAGTTGAAATCACATTGGTAGGCCTTTAACCATGAATAGAATATTATAATGAACTTTCTTAATTGGTAGAACAACTTTAATGTTACTAAATACATTCACCAATTTTCTCAATTATAATGAATTAATTAATTGGATCGCATACAAAAGACCAAAAGGAGTATAATTAGAGACAAATAGAAAAAAGAAAGAGAAGCATGAAACATGATATAAATGACACCAAGAAGAAAAATAAATACAGAAAATGTTATTGAACAAAATATTATGAGTTTTTTCTTTTGACAGAAAAATATTAT
>PYAF01005727.1:1272686-1297099 GCA_007407185.1 Glycine tomentella
AATTTTAATGACTTTATAAAATATGGATTCATAAGATTTGAAAGAACAATATAAGTTTTTAAGATTTTAAAGGGTTTCATGAATTTTTAAAAATATTTTAAATTATTGATAAAGATCCATGATTTTTTCTCACTTAATACTTTAAATAAAATTCATCCTTTAAAAAGAATCCTACCTATTAGATAATAAATCAAATTCTCATAGCATATTTACAAATACAATAGGTTCATTCTCCTTTAATCATCAATCATGTTAGTTATATAAAAATTATATATCATAATATTTACTAATAGTATTACTACTTGTAGTTATTTTCACATTAACAATTCCTCCAAATAAAAAATATATCCAACAATTATTTCAAAACTCATTTATAGATGTACAATAAAATTCATGTACAACATATATTCATTTATATATTTATCCACTTATACATAAGTCAATTTTTCACATTCATTAAAAATAAACATCTAACTAAGATGCCTCAAATTTGAAGAATTGGAAAGATCTTTCATATTATTTGTTCTAGGACATGTTATACATAGGTCGAAAGAGCAAAAATAATTATGAATGTTTATCGTTTTCAACAAATAAATAAAGGATTATGTATGATGGAGAAACAAAAATATGTTAATTTGACATAAAAGAAATAAAATTTTATAAAACCTCAAAGGTTGGGATATGATTGTTTGATGTGTATTTTCTACTAAAATGTCTCATTAAATCCTTAAAATCCATTTAAAAAAATCAAAATCGATATACTTTTTAATATCAAAAGATTTTTTTAAGTTGTAAAAGATCTTAATCAAATATCTACTAATTTTATTGAATTTCTTAAAAATTCTAATTATTTTAATTGAATATCACAATATTTATTTATATTATTAAATATATTTATAGAATATCTGAAAGCTTCTTTTAAAATATTTTTGAAATCCTAATTAAATATATCCCTAACCTATGTATGCATCTTAGTCAAACTCTTTGAATTAGTGACTGGCTATTCAAAGAAAACCACCACGTGATTTTTATTTCTTCATTAATTTGTCGTAGTGTGAAAATTGATAAAAGACAAAAAAAGTCAAGTGGAGTCTCCATTGAATTTAAAATGCTCATAAAAAACAGTCAAAGTGCGTCCCTATATTTCTCTTTAAGAAAATCAACGGAATATAAAAGATTTAAATGCCTTAAAAATTTGTTTAGTTCCTTGTTTGCCTATACCCCTAGTATACGGATTGTTCTTAAAAGAGAATTAGTATAAAATTATATTATCCATCAATTAAAAATATTATTTAATATAATTTATAAGACAATCATATTGAAATTAATGAATTTATTATATACAACAATTTATAATAAAATATCTATATTTGTAGTAATATATAAAAAATGTTTACACCATCGATATATACATACAATATTTTTTCTTTCTAAAATGTGTTGCTAAATATGATTAGTTGACGGACATAAATTCTAAACACTGGCAATACGCGCGGAAATGTGTCTATTAAATTATAAAATTAAATAACCATTCTCTTCATAGGAATAAAATTTCATTTAAACATAAATACTATTAGATGCCTAACATTGGGGAATACAATGGGGGGAAAATTTTATACTCTCACGAGTGAGTCCCATCCCTAGCATTGGATTCATGCCTTGATTCCAGAGAAAACAAAGTCAACATATTATTTTAACAAAATTAGTTAGCATGTCCAACAAAATCCTTTTTAAATTTTGTCGCATAATTTGTTTTTGTTTGTTGAATACTATTAAAGACAGAACGACACAGGGCAAAGTCAGATGTTCAAACTCAGTCATGCATATATATATATATATATATATATATATATATATATATATAATAGAGGTATCCCTTAATAGTTTTTTAATTTAGTTTAATTTTTTTTTGTTTTAAAAGTTTTACTTTAATTTTTCAAAGTATTTTTGTTATATTAAATTAATGTTTTTAATAATGATATTAATTTTAACTGACATAACAAACCTTCATTTAATATAACATTTTTCACAATTTAGCATATCGCATCATCAAATTGATCGAAATTAATATGATGGATTAACAGCAAGGCCAATTAAAACATTTTAAAAGGAATAAAACAATTCCAAAATGGAAAAAGGAAATGAGTGAGTAAAAATGTAGTACTATTTTTAGTATTTTATATGTATGTAGTCCCTTGATATTAAGCTTTAACAAAAGACAATGTTATATATTTAGCTTTATATGGGAGAGTTGGTGGTGCTACGTAAGTCAAGCACAAGCTTCATCATGGCGATATGACAGGTGACAGATGAGGAGAGAGAGTGGGAGAGCAAAACAAACAAATCTACATCCAACTACTCTCAATGTTGATTTTCCCCAACTACTTCGACCTATTTTTTGGATCTAGATCTTCATATGTTTATGCCCACGTAAATCAACTATATACTTCTAAGCCTAATAATAACTGAGAAATGGATAAAGTGATCAATTAAACAATGCACAAATGGGGACACAAAAACCCGAATTAGGTGCAGAAGAAAATAAATGAACAAAATTTGAATCAACCAACTAAGTGAAATAGTGAATAACCCTTGTATTTTTCTGAGTAAAAATAGAGTTACAACGAACAAAGATTAAACGCGTGTTTGGAAAAAAAAATTGAATTCAACTCTAACAGACTTTTTTATAAATATTACAACATAATTATTTTTAACTATTTATATTCATGAAACACGTAATTTTTATTTATTTAACATGATTTTAACACTAATCCAAACACATCCTAAAATGACTAGTGAAACAATAAAAAAGACTAAAAAATTGAACACATCACAAGAGATATCAAATGGAAAAATATCTTATGTAATTAAGTGTTGCATTTGGAAAACATGCAAAATAATGATGATGGAAGATGCATTGCGACCAAAAATTTGTGCTAGCTTTGTTTAAAATTTTAATGAAGCCAGCAGTGGAACTACTTGGTCAATAATAGAGAAACCTATTAGTTTAAAGCTCCAACTCTTTAATCATGCCTCAACTTTATAGCCAAAAGAGTACATTATTACATTAATTTGTGGGGCTCGTGCCGGAATAGCTACCAGTTTTCTAAAGGTTGTGAATTGTGATTCAAAGTTTCATCACACTATAATGAAAGAGGAAATTTACAGGTGTGAAAGACAATTAAACATAAGATTGATACAAGAAAAGCCGTTAAACATACAAATTATAAATATAGTAAATTCTATGTCAAAAAAATATATATAGTAATTTCATTGAGCGTGTAGAAAGTTTGGTACATGCTATGAATAAATCACAGAAAATATTATATTAATGGGCTTGATTGGTAAATTAAAGGTGTCTGTGAGAAAACTATTTATCAGCAAAAACTCTAAGAAAAAAGAGATTTTTTTTTTCTTTCTAAATAAATTGCAAATTTTCAATAGTGCATTTTGATCAACCATATTTTGGGCATGTTAGGAAGGGAGTTTTTGACATAAAAGGCTCAATTTTCCTAATACTTTGTTGGTAGAACTCTCTTTTCTCCTGGTTGTGCAGGGAATTAAAGCTTATAAGAAAAATAAAAGTAGAATTAAGCAAAAATTTAAAGAATTTCAAGCAAATTAAGCTCTTATCAACAAGCTTGGGTGTGCTCAATCTTACATGACCGTGTTAAAGTCCGTGAGTTAAAGGATTTGACCAATTGAGAAGCACGATTTTACCACTTTTAGCATGATTGCTACAATTTGCATAACTTCCCTTACAAGTCAAGCACAACTATGCCTAGTCTCAAAATGACTCTGCTTTAGTTTGGGGAGACTTCATTTATGAAAGACATAAATCATGCTATTTCTCAGTGTGTGCTTAGTAAAGGAGCATGACCATGTTAAATCTCAGCATAATCATACTAAATTTGAATTTTAAATTGTGCCACGTTTTTAGCACAATTGTGTTGGTCGTACAAACCCTTGCGTCCTATTTCAGCCTTGTTATTATAAATAGAAATCGAGAAGCATGGAATCATCTATTTTTATGCAAAAAACAATTATAGGAGTGAGTAGATATAGACCGTTTGACAAAAACAAAATTAGCTAAAAAATTAATTGGTAATTGGTAGATGAAAAATTATCTTAAATTAGCAGTGTTCGATAAAACTAATGGTTAAAGTAGTTAAAAAATGTAAAATAACAAAAATAGACATATTTATATTTTACTATTTTATGTTACATTTTTTTATGTTAAGTATTTTATTATTAATCTTATATTATTTCTTAAAATATTTTTAATCAAGTGTAAAATAATATAAGAAAATACACTTAAGTAGACATTATATTTTTATTATGTTAAATTGTTAATTAGTGCAATAATTAAAATGAATCATCTAATATAAAATTATTTAAAATATAATAGACAAAATATAGTGTTTAAATGATAAATTAAATATTATAAGTGGTACAATGATTAAAATAAATAATGTAACATAAAAAATCTAAAATATAATAACAAAAAAAAAACTTATCATCTATCATTATCAATGTCTTGATTTATAATGTTAAGTTAATAATAAAATAATCATTAAATTACGTATGTAATATAAAAATAAAATAAATTAGAATAAATCTATGACCTATTATTTCATATTAAATAACAATAAAAACCTTGTTTATTTAAAAAAGATAAATAAGAAATTTGATCAACACTTCAAGAATAAAAAATGAAGAAAATATAAAAAGTTAGAAACTAACATTTTAAAAAATATTATTTCAAAAACCTTTCAAAAAATGATAAAAATTATTATAAAAATATTTATTTATCAAACAATCAAATGAACTTTTTAGATAATAAAAAAACCTACATAGTCATATATTCATAATATAGAGAAATATGAGAGACATGAGACTAGGAAGGACATGAAGAGAATCATGAGGACTAACACCTATAAAGGATTTTTTTCCCTTTTACTCTTTTATGCATTCCTCATTATATAATTTTGTGCTTTCTTGTACTCATGAATAGTAGAAATTCAATTAAAATATGCAATCGAAGTTAACATGCGCAAATTATATCATAACCTTAGTTTCAAGACTAAAAATAAATTTATCCTAAATTTTATAAATTAAAAACATAATTAATCCTTATTTTTTTTATATCGAAATTGGATTATCACATAGCTTATGATTGGTAACTTATGTATCGTTGCATCAATTTATGTCAATATTTGGTCTTCTAATCGTTGTATCGTTGCATATCTTGTAAATTTGAGTGGGGTATATGTGTGGATGTTTTTTCTTACTGTTCCACATCTTATAAGATGCGATGATCATGAATTTCAAAGGCCTAAGACCAATCATGTCTACTATTGTCGTAAGTGTTGACACTCTAATTGATATGATGTTTATTTGATTTATATTAGCTTTTAAGGAATTTTTTTTAAATATTTTCAATGTTAAATTACTCAAATTTAACAGTTTTTAATTAAGTTTCTGATTCTTTTTAACTGAACCCTTACATTTATATTTATTTATTTTAATTAAATCCTTTCATTTAAGAGTACAGCGCACAATGTAAAAAAAAAACTGAAAGTGTAATTAAAAAAATTGATCTTAAAATTAAAAATGGTAAGAGTTTTAAATTAATTAAAAAATTATAATTGTAATTATTCAAAAATATATTTTTATTCATAAATAAAATTTTTAAATTTATATAAAAATATCATTTAAACATTTCTATTTTTTATTCTTTTATCTTTATCGGTCACTTTAATGAATAACTTACTAAATACATGTACTTTAATAAGTTACTACAACAATTTTAAGATTTTAACTAATAATTTTCAACTACTACTTTTTTTTTTCTATTTAACTATACTTTTTTTAATTATAGCTAATTTTTTAGTTTTGTCAAACTAGAGTTTTTATTTTCAAAATTTTCCCTTATCCTTGTTGTGTTGTTGCAAAATGCACAAATGTTGGTGGTGGATATAATGTTTTTAAGAATGATTGAACTAGTTTTTTTTTATAGTTGATTAATTTATTGATTTAAGGTTCAATTATCTAACTATGGTTAAACTATAGCCAAACCAATAATGATTAAATTTATATTTTAATATTATATAATATTTTAAGTAGTAAAACAATATAAAATTATGAAAAATGAGGATAAAATTATAAATTAATATAAAAATAATAATGAATAAAATAACTATTTTTAATATTATGGTATATATTAAGAAATAACTTAATATAATAAAATTAAGTTAGATAAGATTTTAAAAAATATAACACAAGATGTCTTACAAGATAAAAATTCATAATAAATAGTTAAATAATAACAATCCTTATATGCATATGATTTTTATTTTTTAAAAAAGGTATTAAAATAAAAGTTTACAAAGTTTATAACCAGAAAGTTTTTTTTTTTTTTTTTAAACAAAAAAGGTTTCAAATGTTTTTTACCACTGATTTTTATACAATTTTGCTATTTCTTGATTGATTTATTTGGTTCTACCAGTTTTTAAGTTATTTGAATTTGATAACTTGACTAAATTTTTAGTCAAACTGATTTTTGAATAATATTACTAGACCTATTATCCAGTGCATGGTATGAAACTTCACTTTCAACTCTACCATATATAGACAATACTACTACTTTTTTAAGCCCCACTCTAGTTTGGTTTATTCAATTTTATGTCGGGTGTCTCTTTGATATATCATATCATATTCCCTTTCTCAGACTGCACAAATCATCCACTCACTACCTCTATCTGCATTCAATCAATTAGTAACTAAGTAAACAACTCCTTTAGAAATTAATGATAATGATTAATGAGAGCAGTATCCACCAATCTCTATCAAGTGGTAACTTTTTTTCCCAATTCAAAGATACATGCACTCACAATATTCTGTAAGAGGCTCAAAGTAGCATGCGCCTCGTTGTAAACTCTGGTACTACTGGTACCCTTTAATTATATAATACATATTTTTTCTGATAAAAAAACAATATTCTGTAAGAGAGTGAAAAGTGTGATAAATATTTTTGATTATATAAGACACATGTACGATAACATATTATTATTGTTATATTTGCTGTAAAAAATATATATATATATATATTTCTAACATACACGCGCATAAATAGTTTAATAATATATTTTCATTTAATTTTTGGAATTTTTTTTATTAAAAAGAACTATAATTTTGAATTGTATCTTCAAGATGGTAATTCACTCACAATAATATAATCTAGTTTCACTCGATCGACCTTGCTATATGCGCCTTTATTGAAGCGACCACACCATACATATTGCTACAACCATTGTGAAGTAAATTTCACAAAAACAACAATATTAAGAATAGTCTAGGTAAAATATGAAACCATAGTGTCATCACTTCACAGTGTGCTCAGTGTTTTTCTTTATGGTCTACAAGTAACAAAGTTCAAGAGTGACATGGTCCTCCATTTCCAAACATGGACCATGGTCCCTCATATTAATTATTCCGCTAAATGCTTTAGTTAGTTTGGAGATGATGGAGAGTGGAGTTCAGGGGACTAAACAACATTATACAAATAGGGCATAGTAAATGACAAAAAGGTTTAGCCGAGAGTTATAAATTTGAGCATGTCCCTCTTGCCTTGTTTTTTTAGATTTTGGTCAATAACAATTTCTAGTTATGTATTTTGGGTTTAGATATATAACGAAATTGTGATTCTATTTTTATATGAATACACAGTGAAATTATGTTTCTGTTCAACATAAAAGTAAGACAAAAAAAAGTATTTCTGTGAGGTTTAGAGAAATAGGAGGACAAGAGTATCTTTTTGTCCGTTTTTAAAAAAATAACGGGTGGGAATAGCAAAACTTGAGGTAAGAATGGTGATTCCCGTTATTGTTTAGTGGAATGCTTTCTGATTGGATTTTCTAAGGTCCTAGAAACTTCAGACGAGCCCATCTCTTATGGACTCATGTGTTGTACGCTTGAAAATAAGTAATTTTTTGTTTGGTCAGAGAAAAAAAACGTAGCTCATTGCTATAAGTTTATAAAGTGTCATCATGTTAGATTAAAAAATAAAAGGAAAAAACATTTATTATGAAAATTATATTGAGAACATAAAAAACACAAATGATGTAATTTTATATATTTTAATATTTCTTTAGTTTTTTAACCAATATCCTAAAGATACTAATTATCATTTTTTTTTATCTAAAATAGGTTTATAAAATGATAAATTGATAATGCTACTGATCCTAGAAACTAGAAAGACACAGGTCCCGTTTACAGAATTTATAATCAGTTTATTTGATTTTTTGACGGACAGTTTATTTGAACTTATCTTAACGTTATAAGTGTATGTGAGAGTTTATATACAAAAATATTGTATGACTAATCCATATAATATTTTTAGCTCATTTATATAAGTTTTCCAAAATAGATTACAAGAATAGCTTATATAGAACTTATGAAAAACTCACATTCAAATCTAACAAATATAGAGTATGTGTACTTTTTATTCTGCAGTTTAGGGTTAAGTTTATTTTAAAAAAATAATTCTAAAAGTGGTTTTTAAAAAAGCTTTAAAAATGTCCATTATAATTTATGGTGAACAATTTTATAATAACGGTTAGATTTACCATTAATAATTTTTTTTTTAACCCGATCATTTGTAACTTTTGGTTCATTTTGTATCAGTTATTAACAAATAATTTTTTTTACTATTACTTATGTGTTTTACGCATTTGCCCCGTGAAGAGTAAAATGCCTATGAATCGCCATCTCTTCTCGAGAAAATCGCTTTTCTGGTGCCACTGCTGACTGAAATTTTTGGGACCTGTTCTGCTGTCCAGGTAAGCCTCTAAACCTCTCTTGCATGTTCTTAATTTCAAGGAGTTTCAAGCATTAATTAGGTTTAGCGTACTTAATCATCTGTTGTTATTTAAATTAAGCTCTAGCATATCCTGGATTTGAGCTTTACCAATGGCTGATGACTCTGCTAAAGGAATTGAAAATGCTTCTTTGAACTCAACACAAGTAGAGAACCCTCCTCAGATTGAGCCCATAAGACTGCCCTCAGTCGAGGAAATCCGTGGTCAAGACATCTGGAACAATTGTGCAGTGCGCAGTGTCGTCAGTGGAGTCATGGGTATGTCATTCAATCCTCACTTCTTCTTTTTCCTGATACATGTTAGCACATATTTCACCTCTGCTTAATGATGCAGAGTTCATATGAGCCTAGCTTTACTTAGTCGTTAGTATTGTATTGTTTGACAATGTAGAGCCTATGGATGTCCTTTCCACAAATACCTTTTAGTTAGTAATGATGTAACAAAAAATTAACAATTAACAACAAACATTTGTCGATAAAAAAAAGTATGATGGACAACTATAAGATACGGTTTTTAAGATCATGCATAATTTGACTCACCATCCTTACTGCTGAAACTTTATCATGTTTGTGAGACAAGTAGATTAATATTCCCACTATGATTTAGGGACTGTTTCATTCAGTCCATTCAGCACCTTTTTAAGCACGTGTACTTTTCCTTCAACAGATTCAAACCCAGGGGGTACCTCCGTATCAAATATGTCATTGAATGAACTTAAGCTTCTTTTTTCCCCCCAAGATTTTGACAGATGTTGCCTGTTGAGATGAATCAACATCAACATTAACATCAACAACACCTTTAACCCAAGCTAATTGAGGTTGGTGGTAGATGAACCCAATGATAGATACGGGGAGGTTGAAAAAAAAAGTGGAAGAGGAAGGAGAAGGTAAAGGGAAAGGGGAAATAAAATAAAAGAAAGAAAATAAGATAAAAGAAAAAAAAAAGGGAAAGAAGGAGGGGGGAGATGAAGAGGAAATGGAATAAAAAATGACCATTTGGAATATAGAGATAACAACGGGTTAACCCTCCACCAAGCTTAATTGTGTTTCTTGGGATTCATGTTGAGATGAATATTGTAAAAAATGTGTTTCTTGGGATTCATGTGATGTTTTTTTTTAGGTGGTGGGCTTGGCATCTTCATGGGTTTATTTCTTGGAGCACTGGACAACCCACTGATGCAGGAGGAAATGACTGGCAGACAACAACTTATATATCAAGCAAAGCAAATGGGGCGAAGGAGTTGGAGTTCGGCCAAAGCATTTGCTGTTATGGGTTTCATATTCTCAGCTGCTGAGTGTGTTGTTGAGAAGGTCTACTGGATTTGATCATTTGAGGAATGAAAATATATATTTACATTAAGCATGTAAGGTTCATAATTCTTCTTACCATCTGGGTCCTTGTTTTTTTTTTTTTTTTCGCAGGCTCGAGCAAAACATGACATAACAAATACCGTTGTTGCTGGATGTGCAACTGGAGGTGCAATATCAGCAAAAGGTAACACTTTTTTCTCTTTCATTTTCTGTCATTTTTATCATGTTTTTCTTTCTCTTATATTTAACAAATGACAGGCATACATGGCCTTTCAAGGCATGTATAAAATAGACTTAAAAACCTTATACTCAGAACTGTGATACTGCAAGATTCCACTTTGCTTTTGTATGTTTGGTTTCTTTGGGTTCCTCCAAAAAAAAAAAAAGATGAACTTGGGGAAGTGGTTCATCTTTTGTAGATATTAAGAAAACTAAATTTTAGTTGCTTATTATTTTCTGTACTCAAAGGAATATGCTTATGCTCATCTCTGAGGAGTGAGGAGTATGATGCTCTTCAAATATTGCTAGTTATTGTATTCTAGGCTAATCATATAATGTCTATAAAAACTAATGCAGGATGGCCATAACTGACAAGCCTATGGAATGCTTATACTTGGGTGGTAAGGACTAGGGCAATGATAACCATTGTAACTAAATTTTGGCTATATGTTTAAGAGTGTGTTTTTTATAAACAGGGAGATGTAAATCATATAATTAAAGTGATTTGGTGAAATGGAGGTGTTTCAGGTTTTATCTGTGACATAAAGGAACCACTCAAGCTTAAAGGAGAATGTATAAGATGTGCAATGTTGTATGCAACTGGATATTATGTGGTGAAAATCCAACATGTGAATAAATTTAATGTAACAGATATGAAAATGCTATGTTGGATAGGAATATTAGAGAATATTAGACAACAGTAATGCATCAGAAAAAAAAAAGTTAGGCTAACACCTATGGTAGAAAAAATGAGAAATCAACCTTTGGTGGTTCGGACATGTTGGAGATGACATGTAGAAGCCCTAGTAAGGAGATTATATCAGATGGAGGATAGCTTGACTGCTAGAGGCAGAGACTAAAAAAAACTATAGGCATAGGCGCGTAGCCATTAAGAAGAATTTTGAAGTCGATAATTTGTCTATAGAAATGATTTATGACAATTTTATGGCATCATTTGATCAGATACATGTAGTTGACTCCACCTAGTGGGGAAAGGCTTGGTTGTTGAAGAGTGTAATGTATCATTGAATTTCAAGAGCTTATGCTCTAGTCCTGTAGTCCTGCTAGGGAAAATGATAAACTTACAACAAAAGTAAGTGCATTGCTCTGCTCTCTGCTTTGCATCTAGGCTCTATTTGTGAAAGGGCACATAACCTCAACCATAGTTATCAATCCCGGATAGCGGAGCGGAGCGGCCGCCCTCAAACTGGGATAGCGGGATAGCGGTAGTGGGATGACCGCTATTCTAATGTTTATATATATATATTAAAAAATTTATAATATAAATATATAAGCTGAAAAAGAGAAATATAACTAAAAAAAAAACAAACACCAAAACGAAAACGAAAAAAGAAAAAAAAGAAGAAACGGAATTAAAGAAAAGCAAAGACACACCGACGGAGAACGGGAGAAGGAGAAGAAAGAAAGTAAGAAACAAAAACAAAAAAAGAAAAATGTCGACCTCGACGGAGAAGGAGAAGACACCGACGAGAAGGAGAGTAAGAAAGTAAGAAAACAGAACCTCGACGGAGAAGGAGAACAAATTGCCGCCGGAGAAGAAGAAAGAGCCGCCGGAGAAGGAAGAGAAAGAAAGTAAGAAAACAGAATCTCGACAGAGAAGGAGAACAAAGTGCCGCCGGAGAAGAAGAGCCGCCGGAGAAAGAAGAGCTGCTGGCCGGAGCAGGTAACGTCGGAGTGAACGAAGGTCGCACAGGGAAGTAGTCAATGCAAGTCGCACAAGAACGTAACCCGACCCTTTAAATACTGAGCGTATTTTCGACCTAGGTCTCGCAAACCAAATCGCGGCAGCGTCATCCGCGATCGCGGGCACTCCGCTACTCGCCTGTCGCGGGCGCAACGACTGCAATACTGAAGCGCGCCGCTACACTACCCATTGTAGCGGTGCATGCCCGCTCCGCTCCGCCGCTATCGCGGCCGCAACGGCCGCTGTTGATAACCTAGACCTCAACATTTTATTGCCACTATCTCTTGTTTTACAACAGAATTTAATGATTATAACCCTAGAAAAAGGATTTTGTTGTATTTAGATATTTCAATTTAAATCCTTTTCTGAAAATACAAGGAATTATATATAATTGATAAAAATAAAGCATAAAATGAATATTCTGATCAAATCTTAAACATAGATGATTAGAATGGGTTCAGGTTTTTTGAAGTTTGAATCCATTGGTCAGAACTTCAAATTTGGAATCAGTTATTTCTTGCTCAACTCAACTGAAATGTTAGCTGCAAGTTAGAAGGTCATCGTTCAAGTTGTTTTAGGATGGGATTTGATAAAATGGGTTCTGGTATGCTTATGAGACATAACATGATGAAAATTGAGCCCCAAGCCCCCAACTATTTGGAGAGAGAGAACAAGCAAGCAAGGCACCCATTTTGAACTTTAGGTAGGACCATCTAAGGTAGCTGTAAATTAGTGACTTTAATATTTGAAGTTTGAGATACTGCAACATGTTTGCTTGCTGGTTGCTGATGGCAAAGACCATGACTTGAAGGATGATGGTGAAGAGAATGGCTGGGAGGATAAATAATGAATAAAGGTCTTTATGATTAAAGATTGTAGTGTGTGTTGTCATGGTGTGGTGGTTTCTTAGTATGGTATTATGGTTGGAAAGAAGAGTACTTGGTGCCTGTAGGTGTGAAGCTGGATTTTTCTCTTTTAGGAAACATCTCTGCCCAACATTAAAAACATGGTAACAGAGAGCACACTGCAACCCATCATTGTCTTCGTTATGCATACTCAAGGAGACATAGGCTGTCCGTGTTAATGGCTAAGAAAGATGAAAGTTGTGAGTGATGTTGATGGGTTTACCAGGTCAAGGGTGATGTAATGCATGCAAGCACTTGTGTACTCTGATACTCGCAGGTGTGCATTTGGAAAAAGAGAGTGCTCCCTACCTACAGCTTTTAAGTGAGTCCAAGCTTGAAACTACTTATACAGTTATACCATATTCTTATTTAGGATTCCTTGCCAAGGTGTTAAAGCCTTGATGGAGTACCCTGACTTAAAAAGCATACCAACCCACTGAAAGAATAGTTCCCTACAGGAGTGATGCTTTCCTGTAGAGGAGTGCGATACCAGGGGGCATGGCGTCCTTGAAGAGCATAAGGTGGTGTCCCTGACCAAGTGCACTTGAGAGGCTTTTGTTCTTCGGGGTGCCTTAGCAACAATAACCTTGGTATATTTTACTCTCAAACACAAGGTTGTTTTTAAAATTATTCTGTTATTCCTTTTCAAAGTAGTTTTATATTTAAATGTTCTTTTGTGCTGTAGATAAAAACTAAAAATCAGAGAATAAAGTTGAGTAAGCACCAGTTTTCATGGGGTTTTTGACAGTAGTACCTTGGGTGGGACATGAAAAAAAATGATACATAGGAAGAGGTTGAGAGGTATAATAAACTGATAACGAATAGGCAAACCAAGAATTGAAATCCACAATGTTACTCCTTTTATGAATCTTTCTCTGCCTTTTTTTTCTCTCCATGATGTCCATTAATGTTTCCCCGGTTGTCTCATGGTTCTAGGTGGCCCAAAAGCAGCGTGTGCTGGTTGTGCTGGCTTTGCGGCATTCTCCGTCGTAATTGAGAAGTTTTTGGAGAGACATCAATAAGGGAATTGGCGTTAGCCTAACACATTTTTTGAGTTCTTGGTGAAGTCTTTTCGCCCATTTGATGCGGGACCGGATTGGGGAGCACACATATTGCAGTATTTATTTTACATACAATTTTTTGGGGGGCACACATATTGCCGTAATTCATTTCTAAACTGGAGAAAGCTGATGTAATGATATGATTTAGTATTAAGTAATTGAAATAGTTGTTTTCTTTATGCATTCGTATGTCTGAATAATTCTCTGTATATTCACCGCTGTCATTATCTATTTAGGTGAAAAAATAAAATTTGGTTGTTACGTAAAAATTGAATGTGGCTATGCAAGTGATATGCTATACTTTATTGTTTATTTTTTTTGAAAATCCTTTCAGTTCCATTATCCATAACTTCGCTTTTACTCAAGACTTCAGTTTTGCTTCACATGTTTTATTTGTTTTAATTTTGTCTTAAAAGTTGCAAAAATGTTGCATTCATATCTTCTTACATAACTTTGACCAACTGGCTGACTAGATTTCTGATTTCATATTCGGAAGATCTAGTTGTCTGCGTGCTCATTGTTCAAGTACATATCGTGGTTAACAAATACAAATTTAATAAAGGAAAATTGCAGACAACAGACCCGCACGAGGGAATGAGAAAGGAAAATTTGAATAAACTCATTCTCATTACATATCTCACTACTCTACAAGATGAGTTATCCCGGTGGGAGATATATGCAACTATTAATAACTAGAGTAATAAACACAAGATAACTGGATGCAACTGTATTCCCTCAAGACATGGTGATAGGGTATATATTTCACTGCATGAAGTCTCATAAAGAATCAATAAACTGATGCTCTTCAGTTTTGTTTTATTTCTATTTAGTTATTCCACATATGCAATTCAAACTTCTCATAAATCCACTAATATGCTTGTATAATATAACCCAAACTCCACACACACACACACACACACACATGTTGCAAATCAGAGGATTAACCCTTAGTTGTTGCAGGATTGGAAGGTTGACCATCCTTGGTGGCCTGTTGAGTTTCAGGTTTGGAAGGTTGATTAGGTTGAGACATGGTGGTGTGGACATGATCATGAGCAGCTTCTTCAGTCTTTCCTTGATTGTCCTGTGCCAAAACCTTCTTAGTTTTCTGTCCCACCTCCTCAGCTGCCTTAGCAACCCTGCTGTAAGCAGCCGTCACCCACGTAGTGCCCGTCAACACATAGCGATTCTTCATTATGGCAGATCCAGCACTAGACACTGACTGCTCAGCTGCTGAAATTGCAGATTTAGTCTTCTCTGAAACTTGAAATTTCTCATCCATTTCTTTCACTTTGTCATTCACTATAACTTTACCAGCACTGATCTTTTCACTAAAACCAACCTTCTGGTTCAAAGAAACAACTTTTGCTGTCGCCATGGACGTCAGCCGGTGCCTTTCATCAAAGGATTTTGCTCGATTCAGTGCATCTTTACCCAAAATGAAGCCCTTTGCTAGCAAGCCGGTTACAACATCCTCTCCCTTTCTCAAAGCAGATTCACCACTCTCAGCATTACTAGTCTGTGTTGCCTGATCATAATAATTAAACTATAAATTGTCAAAAGTGGTTGCCAACATCCTACAATTACAAAATCAGAAAGACTAATTATAACAACACACTCTTTATTATTAACTGAAGTTTATTAAAAATCACAAAATTTTGTGGTCACACTTCTTTATTTAATGAGTCTTGAGTCTCGCTTGTAATTTGTAGTTTTGAATTGATTTTAACTGATAATGAAGAGTATGTTGGGAAATAAGAGGAAATAGATACTACAGATGCAACAGTGGCAGGCAGAGGATGATCTGGAGCCAAATCTATGGTTAAAGACTGTCCACACGCCACTGCTCCCTGGAGACATAAACATAAAACGTGAAGTTAATTATGCCACCTCTACTCTAATTAAGGACATTTTTTTTTTTTTTTTTTTTTTTTTTTTTTTTTTTTTTCTGTAGTAGGAGGCAACACCTTGTCACATATCTAGGGTTGTCTTGTCTGACGTTAAACTGAGTAAAAATGTAACATGTGATCTAGTTATTAAGTTGACATTAAATTGAGCGAAAATATAACAAGAGTTCTAGGCATTAAACAAGTATCTAGTATCAGTTTAGTTTCTAAATATCTAATAGGAATGGGACATATCAGAGTGACGTCTTTTATTATAGGACAGACAAAAACATAAGATGTCATTCAAGGTGATATCTCCCTAACAGATAAATAATTTTATAAAATTCACTTTAGTAATTAATTTTGCAAAATAACTCATTTTAATAAAAAAATTCCTAATTAATAATGAAAGTGTTACATTACACATGATATAAATGAATGCTTTCCCAAAAAAAGAAAGAGGCGCATGTTGCATGAAAGGTAACATAAGGCTCTGAGAAATGAATCTACCGAGATAAGAACTGCAGTTTCTGCCCCATCTGGATTACTGAAGGTAACATATGCAACTTGAGAATTTCCCTTAGCACTGAAAAATGACAGCAAGCATATTATTTTTTTATCAATAAATGTTAATTAATTGTCAATTATTAATTTTTTATTAGTAGAAAATCTAATCTACAATTTTTCATATCTTCTTTCTTTTTTTTACCATCAAACCAACCTTATAATTCCTATAATTATATACTACATGTTCTATCCGAAAGTTGGTGTGTGGAGTGTCATCTAATTGCCTCATGACATGGCAAATAAAATAAAATAAAATACAGATAATGGAAATAATATTATACAGACAAACCTTTGCATTTCAATATATTCGATTTTTCCCGGAAAGGTAAGAAATTCTCTCAAATCTTGCTCGGTTGCACTTGAAGAGATGTTGCTGACTTTCACCGATATCTGTTAAACAACAACAACAAAAAAAAGAGATAAGCAATTTCAATTGTCAAAAAATGTATTTTCTTGATGTTCATAAACCATATCATTTCGTAGATCTTCCTAACTTTCATGACAATTATATTTCTATTATTCAAGTATGTTTTGTTTCAATTTTTTATTTTTTTTTAATTTTAATTTCACTAATAATTATAAAAATGTCATGCTCTTATCACGTTTTCTGATTTCCAAGATTTAATGAGGAAATTTTGAAAAGAACAAATACATACACTACAAGCCATCTTGTTTTCTATATATTTTCTGCTCTCAAATATGCTTCACGAACAACAAAATATAAATATATGAGAATGCCAACTATGTCCAATTTTACCGTTTATATAATCAGATGAATGAGAATTCCCACAAAGAAAGATGCAAAACTTAGACAGAAATCGAAAACCTCATTCAAAATGTCAGAAATTATAAAGAAAATGACAAATTGTTTAGAAATCCTTACCAGATCTACGACATATAAGAATTCCAAAATACGGAATCATCTACCTTACAACAAGACATATATCCTTAATTAAATATGTTTTTCTCAATTATAAACAAAATCATGCTAGAAAGAAAGTAATGATCGAAGAGGCGTGCAACTAACCGCCATTATATCTGGTTCTTTGAAGCCTATGCCAGAGATCAATCCTTCCCTAGAGAAGAAAATGTGGTTTGAAGTTTTGCTAACGGAATTAATAATGGTTATTTACGTAAGAGTGATTTTTTTCTTTCTTTCTGTTTTCCGTTTCCTACTTTTGATGATCAAATCTATTTATTAATTTACTACATATATATTTAGGTTGGCGTACATGATGTGAGATAATAAGCATATCAGCAAAATATTGTACTCTCTCAAATTGCCACTTAAGTTGTTTCGAATTTGTTCCCTCTCTTAATTTAACTCTTCACTAAAAATGAAATAAAACTTTACAAGTTAATTAACATAATCAAACTCCTTTAAAAAAATACATAATCCCATTATATAACATATATCTTGCAATTTTTTTGCCTATACTTCCTCCTATCTTAAATAAAAAAAACTAATTTATGTTAATTAAAAAATAATTAATTAAATTTAACTGTATCAATCTTAATTAAAAATTATTAATATTTTTTTAAAATTTATTCTTCATTAGAGTTCGATATTAAAAATAAAAAAAGTAATTAAAATTAAAACCTAATTTAAAGAAAAAAGTATTTTAAAGATAATAACATTAAATAAGATAAAGAAAGTTAATTCATTTTTTTTATGAAGAAAAAAAGATGATTTACATATATATATATATATATATATTTAAGAAGAGAGAGACAGTACTAAATTGAGAAGAAACAATGACGCAATTACTCTAACATCATGTAATTAATGTATTTTAGATCTTCATTGGCTTTCTGGGAAATAAAAAATAGCACTGCAGGGTGCAATATTGGAAAGGTTTCTTTGATCACTGTTTGCAAATAAGGAAGCCTTGGAAATATCTGATGATTCCTCCACTGGTTTTCCTTTGCCAATGATTTCTTCCAGCTCTTGTTTGGCCTTTTCATTTTGGAGCAATTCTGCAGCCATTGCCCATTCTCCCTTTGGGGGTCGATCGTTTGGTCATTGAACATGAGTTAGATTCTATTCGTCTTATTTATTCTTAAGAGAACCCCCCACCCGAACGGCCATTTCCAAACACACAAAACCTTATATTTAAAATAAAAAAAATCATTTGCTAGTAGGTCTCTGTGACTAAATGAAATTGCAAAGATAAGAACTCAATAGTATAGAAAACAATATGACAAATGTGCACATTTCATTGGTCCGCGTCATAGATTCATCTAAACATGTTAAACAGAAGCTGCATGCACCAAGGGAATTGCCTAATTTCTTCCCTATACCTTTGCATGGGCAACGAACTTCAAATGCATCGAATCATTTACGTATGAAGTTGGGAAAGTTTATTTCGTTAATTAAATAGTGTCTGCATGGAAAAGTTTCCAATATATATAATTCATAGCTTGATACAATTTACTCATTAAGTTTTATATATATATATATATATATATATATATATATATATATATACTTTTCCCCTTATTCTGTGGTCGATCTCTAGCTATAATACAATTAATGAACTTTGCTACAAACTTCTATCCTATAAAAAAAATCAATAAAACTAAAATTAATAAATAAAAGAGTAGTGGAATCAGTCAAACATTTAAAACAAGAAATCCTACTGGCTTCCATGCGTTGTTGCGATGTCGATGCTGCCTTCATGCCACCATGGTAGTGGAGAAGAGGATGAAACCAGAAGAGTTTCAACCATGTCCAAATTTTTATACTGGATTTATTTTTTGGTCTAGATTATAGATATTCTTACAAAGCTCTCCTTCTAAATATTTATATTAAATTTATTATTAGACCTTAAGAAAGTTAGCAATAATATTAATTGTCTGATACACGTTGAAACATAAAATTCTTCCAACCATTTTTTTTTATTGGAAAAGCATGGAATTAGTAGCTTTAGATTCAGCTGCCATTTTGAGGAGAATAGCATTTACTTCAACCGAAAAAGAAAATTAACAAATAATATTTGGTTTATCATTGCAAATGAACATATATTGGTGGCAAAAGGACTTTATAAAAACATCTACACTCTTTCTTTTGCATTTTTATGTCAAAATTCATGCAGCATAAGTTGCTTGGTAAGCCAAACATGCTCTAAGTAAATACAATGTTCTTTGAAAAAATAATCCGATTAGGTGTGTAAATAGAAACTTTTCTCAATAAAAAAATGTGTATAGACAGAAAACAAAACACACCCTAAAAGTTACCATTGGAAATATCGAGTAGACCCAAAAGTTAGCACGAATCAAAGCATTTTTATTATAATTCTCATTAATTCATATTGAAACTAGGATGTTCCTATATATCCAGATCAAATACATCTTACATTTTTCATATAACATACACATATGACCAAATCTAATTTAAGAAATCCAATCACGTCTCACTTTTTTCTTAATTACAAATTGACACCTTCATAAAAGAAAAATAACAATCAAGAGAGAAAACGTAACTACTGAAAAAAAATAAAAAATCCTTTTCACAAAGCTTGGAATTGAAATTTGAATTGACTAAGGAAGTCACTGATGAAGTGAATGATGGCTGAAGAAAGCAAATCTAGGAAATGGAGAACCTTCTCCTTCTGGGCTTGGTCAAGTCCACAGGGGCATCGTCGATGTGTGACGTGTCCTTAGACCCATTCTTGAACGGGTTCAACTTGCTCAGTTTCTTGGACATGGACGAGAAGAACGTGGGCTTTTTAGTGGGCCCAATATTCTCCCTCCCAGACGACGACGTTCCGTAAACATTCTTCTGCAAATCGGAAATAAACATTTTCATCTTCATCTGCTCCGACCGCAGCTCCTCGTTCTCCCTCACCAAGGACACGTCAGCTTGCAGCTGTTTTTTCTCCGCCGCCGCCGCCACCACCACAGCTTGCTTGTCCTCCGCCGTACCGCTCCTTATTTGTAGTTGGTCGTAGTACAGCGCGTGAAGCACGATCTGTAGCGGCAAACGCTTGTTCTTCGACGCGTGCACACGCGCCTCGTAGGACAGTTTTAACGGGTCCAATATACTGCACACTTTCTCCTTCTCTATCTCGTCCAGGTTCGGGTGCACCTGCAACGTTGTAAAGTTAGTTAGTTACTTCACTTGTTAGTTAGTTTTAGGTCAAGTTAAATTATTCATTATACACTTCTCATTTTAAATTTTACTTCTTAAGTACAGTACCTGTTTAAATTTTCAGTTTTTACACAGCTTTATATGTGAATTTATCACCGGTAGAAAATTATTGTAACAATTTTTACATCACCATATATTCTTATTTGGGTGCTAGTGGTGAGATCAAATTTTATACATGGGTTTGAAGTCAAATTTGATACTAGAACTTAAATTAGAAAAAAATATAGAACTAATTAAGCAAATAGTTTAGAATAAACCATGGATCTGTCAATAAACGAGAGAATAAACCATGACTTTCATTTTTAAAACACTCTTTTAAATAATAATTAAAAGTAAAAAAAATATATAAATGAAATTTTAAATACTAAAATCGTGCTAAATAACTTCTCAATATTAAAAAAACCCTTCTAATTAGTTTCTAAATATTAATAAAATGTATTAATGTAAGGACTAAACTAACACTCTAGAGACTATTTATATATTTTTATTATTTCAAGAATTACTTAGGAGTGATATTTTTTTATTCCAAACGGTGTTTTTATTTCGTTAATCCAGTTTAGGAAGGTGCTTATGCTAATTCTGTACCTTGAGGTAGATATCGACGGCGCGGTATAGATCATCGTCGGATTTTCTCGCGCCTTTGGGAATGAGGACGGCGATGCCATTGAATTTCGAGATGGAGAGTTCGGCGTACGCGGCGATCTCAGCGAGGTACGAGTCGACGGTTCTGGCCACGCGCTGCATCGCGGCGGAGAAGTCCTCGTTGAAGTTGACGCCGGCGTTGAACACCGTCGTGCCCTTCTCCCTCTCCACAGAACCGGAGATAATTCTCCTCACGCTGTCCAGATCCAAGAGCCTCTCGCCGTCGTAGGAGAACGTGAGCACGAGGAGGTCGTCGACGGTCACGTGCTCGAGAATCTCCGTCACGCGCTTCTCTAGCTCGCGCTTGCACGCGCTCGATGCGTGGAGGTAGATTGCACACCGCAAGAGGCAGCAGAGGAAGTTGATCGGAAACGCGGCTTTCTCCGTTGGAAAGAGAGGAACGATAGCCTGCAGAAGCTCGAGATGTTCGCTTCTTTTCGACTCAGAATCGGAGTCTACGGATTCCGGTGACCGGATTCCTCTTCCGCCGCCGGATTGATCCCTGACGAGCTCCCTCAGCGCGCGTTCGGTGTACGTAATCAACGCTCCGGCGACGGTTAGGTACTTGGCGCCACGCTGCTTCATCGCGGAGATCACCTTCACGAAGGAATCCACGTCGAGCACGGCGAGCTCCTCCGTCCACCAGTTCGGCGGCGACTGGCTCGGAAAATTCGCCTCGCTGCAAGCCTTGCAGCTGATGACCTCAACGCAGCGGTCAACGACGTTGACCTCCGCGGCGAACGGGAGAATCTTTTGGCAGGATTTGAGAACCGCGACGGCGCTGTGGAGCGAGGAGAGGCCGACCTGAGAGAGAAAATCCTCCGTCCTTCCGGCGAGGTTTCCGTCGCAATACTCGTCGGTCATCTGGAGGAACACGGCGGCGCAGTGCAGCGCGGCCACGTTGTAAACCGTGATCTCAAAGTTAACGCCGTAACAGAACTTCGCCGCTTTCTCAAAAGCTTTTGATCCTCCAGGTATGTTGGAAATCTCTATTCTTGTTAGGTCACTCTCCTCTGATTGCATTATCACTTTTCTGATGTAGTTACTCTTCCCCGCCAGAATAAACTGTAATAACAAATTCAATACTTAATTAAAATTTAACACACAAAATCATGCACAAAGAATAATCACGATCAATCACGAACCATGAAATACAAAGAAGTTATCAACAAAATATACAACAATATATGTTGGTACCTTGTGGAGAGAAAAATTGGTTTCTCCAACTGCAACAATAACATCGGTGGGGATTTCTGGGGAGAAAACCCTGCAATAACAATTGATTCATGAAATTGATTCTTATAAGAACTATAACGTAAACACATTTGACTAACTGATTAATGAAATTGTGCAATGGAGAAGATCGAATGAAATAATTGATTAAGCTTGAGATTGAAAATGAAGGAGTGGAGTGGGTGTTTACCATTGCCTGGTTCTCTCCATGGCAAGGGAGAATCTGGTGGGGTTGGGGGTTGCCATGAGCTGATACGATGTAGTTGGTTTTTTCGTGTTATGAATTGGATTCGGGGTTTGAGAGTAACAGCATGGTATTATATGGTGTGCTTAGCTGTTGTTATAAGGGGATTTTTGATCCCTGTAGATTCAATTCATAATTATGATTGTTATCTTGTCATGAGTTGAGTTTGTGACTCTGGTCCATGACATGTCATGTTTTCTTTGTCCTCACTTGTTGTTATCTTATTTATCCTTTCACTAAAGTAATTCCTTTTTGAGCTGAGTGTGTCATACTTACCATAAATCTTTAGGACAGTTCACAGATTGTTTTTTAATTCGAAAAGGGAGTAAGACTGTTAACAGATATGAAGAGAAAAAACAAAAGTGAGCATGCATGTGATCAAATAGTTAATTTGACAAGATAAGGAAAAAAGTAAATTATGAAGCTGTTATAAAAATGAGTAACATGATTTTTGCCCCCTCAAATTAAATATTTTATAACATTTATTTTAGTTTCTATAAAAATTTAATACTTTTAGTCCTTATGACTAAAAGTAAAGTAATTTTAGTTCTTCATCGTGGACTTTTAAATGAATATAAAAAAATAAAAATATATTAAATCTTTATAAGGACTATAATTAACATTAAAAAATATTTCGAGAAACTAAAACACACTTTATCCTATAAAAATGTATTATACACTACTACAAAAAAGGCTTTTTACATCGGTTCTTTATCCCTTTCTACGTCGGTTATACAATCGTCGTAGAAAGAGGTGTCGTTGAAAAATGAAATTTTTAAAGTCGGTTGATAACCGTCTTAGAAAGTGCTTTCCTAAGACGGTTACTAGTTAACAACCGTCTTAAAAAACTGCATTCTAAGACGGTTCTTGTTTATAACCGACGTAATTTCGTGTTTTTTTTATTATTTTTTTCCACATTTTTTTACACGTACATAATAATAGCCGCGGTGATATAAAAATATTAATGGACCATACGATGTATATAAAAATAAATATCATTTTATTAACAAAATTAATCTCAAAGTTTCACTAACAACAATATACATAAGATAAAATATAACATCTATAACATTTGTGATGCTAATTACAATGGTAAAAAAAATAAGGCAATTAAACAAGATATATAGTGCCAGAATTCCCCACATGATCCCCAGAGTTCCCTTGGATCCTGTAGCCTTCATTCTCCAGCTCTGCTCTCTTCTCAGATTTGTAAGTAGTGACTGATTTGCCTTGATCAGAAGATCCTCTGTTTCATTAACAAGGAATTTCAGGTGAAAATTTTGTTTAACAGAACAAGACATGTATATTTCCAAGAACCAATGATTTGTGTACCTTAAGATGAGCCTCTCCTAATCTCTGTACCCTGCAAACAGAAGGTTTGCTTCTGTGGCATTCCTTTGAAACTCACTTCTCCCGGTTAAGAGGAATATCTTGAAGCCCAATTCCTTAAGCTCTAAGTCCAACCAATTATTAAAGGAAGTCTCATTGAAGATCTCAAATCTGCAGAGTCCAAAGTTAGAAACAGAAAACAATAATCAACTTAAACAAAGAAACTCAGATAAACAATTGTTGTGTTGAGAAGAAAAAAAAATAGATATTAACCATTGTTATTGTG
>PYAF01005727.1:1302145-1312443 GCA_007407185.1 Glycine tomentella
ATCCATCATTGGTTCATGGTGGGTGATTAACTCAATCACAAACACAAGACAAAAAACAAAACCAATTAATCCAATAATTAAAACATGGAAAAGAAAAGAGAAAAAAAGGGTAGCGAATAGTGATAGGAACCTGCCAGCACTTTTGAGGGAGTACTTGATCTCACAAATGGGAATGGAAGTGGAATAAGGGTTCGAAACAAAGACCTTGGCCAAGTCCTCGGGCTTGGGCATGTTCGTCACTTTCTCCGCAACATAGTTTTTGGCCTTTTCCAACAACTGTGACATTTTCAGCACTGCAAATATTAGACTCACCCAACCACACCTTAACACCCAAACCAACACGCATTCTTATAATACATAAACGACACACACAGACACAACATGCAAAGGCCCAACACGGTGCCGACAATATGGACAAAGCTTTTGCATTTCTTAGAAAAAGAATACCTAAGATAAATACTAACCCAATTGAATATGTCGCCACCAAGTCCAAGCCACACGGAGCAAAAGCGGTGAGCGACGGTCAGACGGAGGCACGCGACACGGTCCGTCGTTTGGAGGCCACCACGCGGGAAGGATGCTAGCTTCTGGGGTTGGAGTCGACAGTGAGAGAACTGGTTTAGGGTACGAAAGAGAAGACCAAAATGAAGACAACTGCCATGCACCAAACGCTGCCGTTTTAATTATTTGTTTTCCATTTTTTTTTTAAATTTTAAAACACCCAAACGAAGACGGTTAAACTATAACCATCGTTGTATTAAGCTATCTAAGACGGTTACCACATCAACCGTCTTTGAAATGTTCAATTTAATTACAAAAATGCCACCGCACCACATTTTAAGATGGTTTCGTGACAACCGACGTAGATACGCTGTCGTAAAATGAGTTCTTTGTAGTAGTGATATAGGATATTCATGTCTTTAATTTTCCAATTTTAGAAAACATTATTAAGTGATTCAAGATTATAATTATAATCTTAAATAATTTTTACAAAACACGTAATTAAGGATTATTGATTCTTCTTCATATTTGTAACTTGGATAGATGTCACATAAAAGATTAAAATCATTAACACAAAATAGTGTAAGATTATCTAATAATTTTTCAGTATGTATTTTAGTTACCGGTCACAGTCAGGGACACATTATTCAGCAATATAATAAGTCCGATGCTAGGTGCAGCGTGTGAGAAGTAACCATTTGCCGTTTTGAACTCAACGCATGTTCATACTTCATAGGCTATGGACCGCAAAGCCGAACCACACAGTTAATCCGCTAGCTAGCTGCTTCCATGCAAGTGGGAAGTTTGAAATTGACATTTAACAACGACAATTTTTTTGTTCTTCTCTTTGACTGAGGTTATCTTACTTACCTGTTTCCATTTTCTTCAAGCTGCAATAATTTTCCGTTTTTAAACTTACAGAAATTGATTCTTTAAAGTTTAGGTTTAATTCCGGCGTGTAGCTTTTCTTCACATAATTTTGCATATGGGAGCTTGGAAATCAAATGATCCAGTTTGTTCAATACTGCTTGCATAAATTAGAGTACACACAGGCTGGTTTACTAGTTATTATTGATTCAAAAAAGATAAATAGATGTTTTTTATAAACAAATAAAACAAAGAAAAACATTAGGGAATATATAGTGGAATACCATTGTTGAAGCTTCAAATAAAAACGCTATTGATTGCTGAAAGTTGGTGGTTGTCAATATAGGTCGTCAATGACTTTCATTAATGGCTAACAATCTTAGTGAGGCCTCACATTTGCCCCTCAAAAAGAAAGAAAAACATTAGGGCATAGAAAAAGTTCTTTCCTTTCTTTTCCCATGAGAGTAAGACTTTAAACTAATCAAAAAGGCACTGAAGAAATTCCAATTTAATCATAATTTATCCGTATAAAACATAAAACACACACACACACATACATATACATATATATATATATATATATATATATATATATTATTGTTACACTATAAATATTAGCATTGTAACATTTACAAACGAGAGGAAAGAAAATTAAGCTCGTTATATAATACTTCGGTGGCTTAACATTTTAGTGAAAGTTTACACTTTAAATAGCAAGCAGGGAAAAAAGATGAAAAGAAAAAAAAATCTTGCATACATATTATTTCGGGGAGTCATTTCATTCATTAACTCCTTGCGACACAACATTATCTATTTTCGTTTTACCATCTCCATCTTGTTAGATTTTGTCATTAATACTCTGTTATTATGCTTCGTTATTTCACCTCCTCAATAATAAGTTAATAACTGATATGATTTTGAGGTTAAGCATAAAACTAATCATTGAGGGAGACAAATAATAACAAAACATGAGTTCACTTTAATCATGTGTCGTCGGTTTATGGGCTCGCGTGTAATGTAGCACGTCTTAAGATAATGTCCACCTCATCATGAATTTAAAACATTGAGTGTGACAAAATGTTCCTCTCGTTAATTATCCTAGCTCGATGAAGTATCAAAAGTGATAAAAAGAAAATATATATACCAAAAGCAGTTAAATGTCGACCAGCAGTCTGGAGCTTGATGTTACATGTTCAAATTTAATGTCAGGAAAAGAAAATTCATACCAATTCTTGAGCACCATATAAAACTCAAAGCTAAAAACAACAACGGAGTAGAGAGATCTAGCTTAATTAGCAAGGAAACTTAGAAAGAATATATATATTCAGAAAATATTATTTTAAAAGATAAAAAAAATTGGAAAACTTATATTTCCTTTAAACTTAACTTTTGGTCGATCATATATATACGTATTAGTTATTAGTTCTATAATACATTCTGGCTACTAGCAACTTAAAAAAATTACCATACAAGATTTTGGAATTTTATCAAATTACTATATACGTGTATGCATGTATATGTAATATATGATCTTCCTATACTTACAAAAATATAGTATATATAGAATTAGAAGTTGTAAAATCATTCTAAGTGATTATACTATGCACATTAAAATCAATTCAACCCTAAATTTAACATTTAGAAAATTCTAGATACAATTAAAAAATAATAATGAAACATTGGGTGGAAGATGGCGATGGGACGTGAAGTGCATGGGAATTGAAATGGGAAGATGCATATGCATGTATCATGTTGATTGTTGATTTGTGAACTCAACAAGTTGTTTGTTGAGTTAGGACAGCGTGTCTCCGCCACTCAATCCAACGAGTGGCTGTGATGCTTCAATATCGACAGCATCTCTGATACTGGGATGCAGATCCGCCACGTCATCCTTTAACTCCACCTTGTCTCCGTGGGTCTCCACTATCTTTCTTATCCATTATTAATTATTAATCATATTTATACACCGTTTTTCTTATATTATTTTTGGAGATGTGATTGGATGAAATTCTTCCTCTCACACTCTCTTATTGGATGATAATTATTAAAAATTATCAACTTTGGAGTAGTAATATTTATCAAAATTGATGATCTTTTATAATTTTTAATCAATTATAAAGTATAAAACAAATAGTGTTATTAGTATTTTTCATATATAATAATTGAATTTAATTTTTTTTATATTATCATTCAATTATAAAATATTATACATAATAAGTTTATTAAATTTTATAATAATTATCTTAAACATCATAATAATTATGATTTTTAATTGATTGTATAAAAAATATTTTAGCCTACCAATATATATGATTATTAAACTGATAAAGATTCATAAATAATTTATAATAGTATTTTTTTTTGTGTGTTTCTCTTTCTTTGTTATTATGATATGTAATAAATTATGTAAAAAAAGAGATAGACATAAAACATATTGGTATACAATTTATTGTATGAATTGTTATATAAATAATACATCTTTTATACTTATATTGATTTTTCAAATAAAAAATATAAAATAATATTATATCTTCATTCAATTATAAATTATTATATATGATAAATTTTTTAACCTTTATAATAATTATTATAAATATTATATTAATGATGAATTTTGATTAATGGACCATATAAAAGTTTTTACATTTTACTGGTGGACAATGATTAAACTCTTTGAAACAACAAAGTGAAGACATATACGTTTTAATTTTTTAATTTAAATAATATAAAAATTTAGGCGTCAAAATTTGTTTTTCAAATTATTCCATCTCAATTTATGCCATGTTTATCAAGCTTTGTTGTTAAATAAAGTGGTGGGATGGAAAATAAATAGTAGTATCGATCGTCTCAAAAAGTGAAGAGAAAAGTAAAATGGTGGAATGAGTGTGTTTTTTGTAAAAAATTTAAGTTGCTCTCATTTTATATATATGTATTCAGTTACTATACAACTAAATAACAAGAAAAAAATATTTTTTTCTTCAGTTTTTCCTATACTAAAGCCATTTCGTTATTTTTTTTTCATTTTCTTTTCACTTTCTATCTTAAACCAAATATATTTTTGTCCGTATTGGATTAGTAGTTTTTTTAAGGATATATTTTTCAATTTCTAACATAGTTTCTCTTATTTTGAAGGAGTAAAAACCAGTAAAGAGAGAAAAAAGTGGCTAAAACGAAAATTCAAGTGCGATTGATTTTGACATACAAGCAAAACTCCAAAATAACATTAATGGCAATTGAAAGAAAAGCAACTACAACCAAAACACATACAAGAGATTGAACCTAACTTTGTAGATTGTCTATTTTACACACACACATATTTATATATATATATATATATATATATATATATATATATATTACTACTAATATATTATATATGTGGCTGAGAAGAATATGGTGATAGTAGCGATGATTATGACGGTAATGATAATGATAATCATGATAATAATAATAATGATGATAATTATATTTATTATTGTTATCATTGTCATAATGTTAGTGGTGATAAATACTATGATAATAATGACATATATAATAATAATTATTGTGATCATAGTTAATGATGATAACAATGACAATCATAAGCGGTAAAATATTTTATATCATTTTTTTAACAAAGTTATTATGTTTATATGTGTTAAGCATGTTGACTTAGGTTTGATTAGTATTATAGTATGTGAAAAATATTTTGTTGAAAGCGGTAAAAACTCACTTTGGTGGTTTTTTACATTTTTAAGAAATTAGGACTAATTCAATTGTTGAACCCTCTTGAATTTTAATGACGTGATGTAACTTTAAGTTATGGAGCAATGAGCACTTATGAACATTTGGCCATTTGCTTATCCGTTTAGGGCATTCCTCTTGTCCTATTACTATCAAAGGTTTGGAGCCTGATATTGTTTCTTCTTTCTTTGTTCTCTTTTGCTTCCCTTCTAAGTTTGAAGCCACGAATAGTTGTTTGTTCTTATACAACGTTGCTTTTGGCAACTAAATTGAGTTCTAAGTTCTATCATTTTTCTATCGCAAGTTGGACAGAGATTGATAGAATGACAGTGCACGTTGGACAGGGATATCAGTGTGGTGCCTCTTATCCAACTAGGCAAAATTAATTTGGCCTGTATTGCTAAACCTTTCCATCCCCATCAATTCACCTTATCCTTTTGTTTTTTAGTTTGACCCAAAGTTTTAATATATATGTTGTTTTGAATTACTATTATTCACATAGACATTTGACTAATTCTAATACAATATATGGTAAGATTATATGAGTGACAAAATTAAACTTTCTTTCTTAATAATTAAGAATTTAAACTAGAAACTCTTGGTTTAAGTAAAGTTAACCTGATTTATACACTTGATAGTTGACCCAAATTTAAATATTTAATATTCTAACTATACATAAAAAGCGCCACCCTATCCATAAATCTCTACTATAAATAAGACAAAATATGATAAAATCAATGAAAAACAATGTCTAGGTGACTTGGCTTCTAATAATCTGTGATGCAGATGGATAAAAATGACTCGGTGACTTGGCTTCTAATCAAGATTACACTACTCCTTCTCAATTAACTTTAGCATGGCTTCTTCATGGTTTCCAAAATGTTCCTATGCTTATGTAGAAAGTTTTGCGGAATAACCTTTTCTTATTCTTACTGTACACTAATCTTAATAATTAACTTTTGATTATTGTATTGCAAATTATTTTAATGCATAATATTTCTTCTTGCAATTGTCTTTCCTTTGTATTGCATTGAAACCTATATTTTAGCCAGTGATTATTGTCAGATGCTTTCTATAAAAAAAAATGACTGAAAAATTAGTACTCGATAGAAGTACGCAGCTGACATAGAAAATCATTTGTTTAATTACAACATCAATGTTTTACAAAATCAATGCTATATAAGTATTTTTTTATATTAGTGAAAATCACAATTGATATTAAAAGTTGAAAGAATTACATATTTTAACACACTTTTTACATCCGTTTAAGGTACAACCAATATTGAAAGTGTTGGACCCTCAACAGAGATTCAAAACTAATGTTATTTTTTTTAACTTAGGTTAAATGTCTTTTTTTTTTGGTAATAGTGAGGTTTTTTTTTAATCAACTTGACTACAATTGCAAGTAGTAACATTCGCATAAATATTATTTTTGAGACACATTTTTTCAGTGATATAATCAAGAATAGAAATTAGTGTATTTCCACATCATTTTGATGCATGACTTTGCTTTTGTATATGGTTAGGAACTTAGGGTACCTCTTGTAGAATATTTTTGAGACGTATTTAATATCGAGTCACAAATCCTACTTATTATTATGGTTTAAAAAATAAAGTATCTTTTATACTATTTTTAATGCACTTGTTTTGCCTATCCAAAAAAAAAGAAAGAAAAAAGAATAGAAATAAGTGTATTATATGTGCATAATTCCTCCAATGCAAAATGGTAAAACAAAAGAATACTTTTAGTAACAATTAGGGAAATGATTTTTCAGGTTCTCTTATTGTTTGATAAGTTAACTTTACTTCAAAATTACAATGAAACATTTTTAGTATTTTCCACACCATTCATAAAAAAGAATATGAAAATTATATCTCTTAGAAGAATAAAACAAATGTGACTTTAATAAAGAGGCTACTTAGCATGGTTACGGGTTTCAAAATGTGCTTGACTTTGTTACAAATATATTTGGACATTCTAACTATTAAAAATATGTTTCAACATTGTAATTACAGCTAGAGATAAAAATTCTTTAGAAAAAGCACTACAGATAAAAAGGAATGTGGAAAATGATTCTCTATAAAATTATACATCTCATAAAGTATAAAACAAAAGCAACGATAGATGTGAATTTCTTGCCAACATTAAATAGAGGCTGCTTTGCAAAGTGTATATATTTTTTATTTTACGCCCTAGCCAAATGGTGAGCCACTTGATTAACTTGCCTTCTAATAAGACAGAGTTTAAATAAATTTGTATTAAACATATTTTTAAACAATATGGCAATTAAACATATTATTTTTCAATATTATAATCACAACTAAAAGATAAAAAGCAACTGCTCAAATATTTATTAATTTTAAAACTGATTAAAATAAAATATTTAAAAATTAATTTTCTTATTACGACAATTACTTTAAAAAAATATGTTCTCCCAAAATCGTTAGTTTCTGATTTTTTTTTTGGGATGAATTTGTCACCAATTTTGAAAATTCCAAAATAAGATCACGTTTGGACTGACTACTGGGCTGTTGAGATATGACCAACGAGAGATATTGCTTCCTGCACCTCATTTTTGGCTTCCGGAATGGTCATATTCCAGAATGCATCATTCCGGAATAAACAATCCGGTAGATAAAAAGCATTCCAAAGAGAGTACAGAAAGCAAATGGAGCTTCAGAAAGTAACCGCCCCAACGAGATAAACATGGCCCATATTTATATATTTTCTCATACGGATATCTTTGTATTTATATAAACGTGGGATATATTTTTTTTCATAGTAAAAAAATTAGTTTGTTAGAATGTTAATATTTATTAACTAGATTGAATTCGTGATTTTTTTGTTAATCATTTAATACCCTTATCTCTAATTATAGTGGTGATTGAATAAAAAAGGTTGTGTAAATATAAGATGATGGTGAAAAAAAAAATTCTTTATTTTATCCCTATTTATTCTTAATCCAACTCTTTTAGGATAAGTTTTTTGATATAATTAATCAACATGATAAAATAATCAAATAGAAGAGCAAGTTTATATTATCCTATATACTGTCTGTTTTGACTTGTAAGTTGTTGTTATATTATATCATGTTCAAAAGACACGTCCAGCTGATTGTCCAATTGTTAGAAATCACCATAAAATTGAATGTCTGTTGCATTTCATGACAAATAGCATGAATATTGTTTTGTGATGTAACTGATGTACCTACCTTGTATGATGATGCTATTTGTGAAACAACAATAATGATGATAATAATAATGATAATAATAATAATAATAATGTCTATCATAATTTTTCAAATGCATCGGCGGCTAATTCAAATTTGGCAACTTAATTATGACAACAAATAAACTTTTGGTTCAATTTAAGTCTTTAATTTGAATCATAATGATTATGGAAATACTTGGATCTAAGTAAATACTTGAGAAGAGAAACCTTATTAAAATTGACCTGACAATTTTTCTTATGGAAAATTATTAATAAAATTAGTAAATGAAGTTAGAGGATAGCCTGGACGTTTGAAATCACCCATTAGTTTAAGGATTAATTTGTCAAACTTGACTTGAGTATATTATTTGATAGATCGAGTCAATCAATCATATTGAATTATCAAGTTGAAAATTAATTGACCATGTAGTGTTTCAAATATTTTTTCTCTCTATACAAGCAATTTTTTTGATAGGCCAAGTAAAAAAATATATTAATACTAAAAAATCAGCCAACATACAAGAGGTATAAAAAGCTGATATGTATCCAACTATCCATCAACTAAAGTTGAATTCGTTTCAAAATAATAATTTTTATACAGTCTTGTTGGTTTTTGGTGCATGCTGGCGTTTTGTGTTTGTTATATATAATCAACATATAATTCGATTTTAGAAAATTATATAAAAATAAAGAGTAATGTTTTCTTTTTCTTTCTTCCTGGAATACAAAAAAAGGCAGGAAAAAGGACAGCAGAACTTCTAGACAAACCCGATTTGAAAGAAAAACTGCTAAACGAATCAAATAGGAATAGTGGCCCAAATAATTTGTAACTTAATTGCTAATTAACCAATATTTTAGTTAGTGTACAGGCTAAATGTTCATTTCTATATATATAAAATTTATAATAAATAAATATTTTTAAATATATAAATTATATTTATAATTAAAATTTAAAACAAATAAATGTTTTAAAATATAAATTGTATTTTGAATTTATGATAAATAATAATATTGTGATACAATATTATCTTTAATAATTGAAAAATTCTCTTAAAAAATATTAAAAAATTCAACTTAGAAAAAAATGAAAATGAAAAATTAAATGAAATATGAATTGAAGAAAATTAAATGAAAAATTTATGATAAATAATTATATTGTGATACAATGAAGTTGATTCTGGCCACCAATAGATTGCGTTCATATTAGCTTTATTATTGTACAGGTTAAGTTAAACAAATTGAACTTGTCCTATGAACAACTTTCAATTAAATAAAGAAGTCTAATGTTAAAGTTAAATTATTAATTTTTTATTTTTACTTTTAAAATTTTATTTTAATTCAAAAAATACCCGCACGATTATTCTTTGAAGTTTGAATGTTGAATTAAAGCATATATAAGTGGGTCCTCTCTCACGTCCTCAGGAAGAGTCCTACAAGCTCAACTCTTTTTCTATAATCACAGCGATTGCCTCATTCTTGTCTAATTCAACCATCATGAATTGAAATTAAGTATAAAATTATTTACGTATCTTTATACGTAAAATAATTTTGTTAAATTACGGCTCTTTATAATATACAATGCCTCTTGAAAAAGTTATTTATTAAACAGTTAATTCTATATTATTAAGTATTAACCCTTTCCTAGCTACAACTTGATTCCAGAAGAAGAAAACATGACCAACTACATATTAAATGTGATTAATTACATAGCATGAATCTCTTGGTGCTTGCTCCGCAATTTAAAATGACCAACTCCACTGAAAGAATTATCTCCCTCTTTTTAATTTGTTTAATAATGTTGCTATTTACGCATGCACCTACGTTGAGAATTAAATTAGTTATACAACACCACCAAGTCTTGGCTGAGTAGTACTACACTCTGTCCTTTTATGCGATATCTCTATTTTGAGTCTTTTAGACGGAAAAAAAAGTGATTGAAAGAGAAAATATCACTAAAAATTACCTATTAAATTTTTCGACAAAGATTAATATTTAA
>PYAF01005727.1:1312543-1362311 GCA_007407185.1 Glycine tomentella
CCCCCCCCCCCCCCCCCCCAAGTTTTCAATGCTAATCTTCTTTAATTTGTTACTCGGCTTATAAAGTTATAACCCCACGTGTTGCTTCCTTCTGTCATCTAATATTTGCTTGCAAGTTATATATGCAATTTTTTTCCTTTTAGGATAGGTTCTGTTGTTTTCTTCTGGCAAGTGGGTTTCTTTTTCTTGTTCTAAACTTAATAGTAAAAAGGGTGTTTGATAGCTTTCTGGGATTTTTTGCTCTTGGATATGCATACATGATGTTGCTTTTGAAAGGGGTATTGATCGACTTTAGTCTGATAGCTATCTGTGGTTTTTGAGTGCACAGCAATGAATGTTTCTAACTTGCTTTTGTTGTTAGCAGGGCAAGGAAAGTTAAACCTGTTAAGTTCAGGAGAGACAATCAAGAAGCTTGGTGAATTCTGGGTTCCTGGGATGTATCTTTCAAAGGGTAGTAGGTGTGAAGTTGTTTTCTGTTTGTGGTTTTGCTGCTGTTTCCTATTGGCTGCTGGTCAGGTCACTGACCCCATTGAAGGTATATTCCTCCCCCCTCTCTAAAGGTAGTAGGTATATTGTATGTGTCACTTTTTTTTATGAATCTGAAAGTGGTAGTATAGTTTTTCTATTTGGGAGTACTTTCTGTTAGATCTCATTGCATATATTACCATATGTTTACCTCCCTCTTTGATGAGGATCAAATGTGGGATTTTATCAATATGTTTATTTCTTTCTATGCATATAATTAGTGGCGCAGCTAGAATATTTAAGTTGGGAGACCAAATACATAAAATAACATTAAAAAAATAAATTCTTTTATCTTTTATTATTTTAAAATTTTAAATGTTGGATAATTATCACCTTATAAATTCATAATTTTGAAAATAGTTTAATGTGTAGGGTCACATGTAGAGCAATTTTATATGTAAGATTAGTTAAAAATAAATAAACTTCAAAATTTAGTAGAAGCTTACGCAATTTTACATGCAGGATTAGTTAAAAAATAAATAAACTTCGTATTTATTGAGGAATTTTTATTATGAAGACAATGACCAACTAAGCGTCTCCCCACAAGTCATCTTATATTCTCCCTTTTCCTTTTTCCGGTTTCGTATGCTTTTTTTTTTTATACATATAACATAAAGAAGCAAAATATTTGGGATTTTAGCGATAAAAGCTATTAGCAAAATATGGAAATATTGCATTTGTCTCGTAAAATAATACTCCCTCGATGTCATTTTATTTGTTACTTTTTAAATATTTCTGTCTCAAATTATTTCTCACTTTAGAATATCCATAAATATTATTTTTTCCCAATAATACCCTCAAGAAATAAATGCCCTAGTAGATGTTTAGCTGCAAAAGCATAGTCAATCATTTATGGATTTTTTTTGGATTAAGGGTATTGATTATAGTCAAATAATAGTGTTTTTATCTTAGAAATTGGTATAAGCAATGTTGTTTTCATTTCTGCCATAAGAATATGCTTATAATATGTAATGTTGTTTCATTTGGTTCTATTGTAGTGTGATTATTTCATTTGCATTATTAACATGCAGTGGAGGCATTGAAAGCCATAAAGGGAAGCTTGACTGATATTAATGGAAATTTGAGCAGCTGGGATCGTGGAGACCCATGTACATCTGACTGGACAGGGGTTATGTGCTCCAATACAACAGTGGACAATGGCTATCTACATGTTCTACAATTGTATGACTTCAATCTTCCACTTAACATTTCTTTTTGTAATAGCCAATGTTAACATGTATAAGCTTCCCTTTCTTGGTCCATATTTTATTTATTTATCTCCTTTTTTTTTATTGGTAAATGTTAATTGTTAGTTTTTTGTCAGCATGAAGGATTGAACCCGCAACCTTTCCTTCCTTCTCTTCTTTCTTAACCATCCAACCCACCTCATATCTCCATTTATCCCCCCTCCCCACCTTTAATCTGTTAAGGCTCGAATAGATCAAAATGGTTGTTGTGAGCCCAATCTTTCTTAATCCGAAGTTGACTATAGACTAGAAAAGTTAGTAGACTCAACTTACTACAATGAGGGCTGTCAGCTATAAGTGCACAATGCTGTATGATGATATTTTGATTGTAAGTTGACAAATTCAGATATCTTGAAGTTAAAGCAAAATCTCTGTTTAACTACCTCTCTATCTTATCCATCAATTACTTTTTACTTCTAGAACCAAACCAATACTACTTTAATGCATTGCATGATAATCCAATGTCAAGTAGTATAAACAAGTGAGCTTCAGAGTTGAAATGAGTCTTTTCTTGATTGCATTTTGACAAATCACTTGGGAAAACTTCTTTGCTACTACTTTCGACAAATTTGTTTGAGGACCTTTTATTTTTATCTGTAGGCAACTACTGAATTTGAACTTGTCTGGAACTTTGGCACCAGAGATTGGCAATTTATCTCATCTGCAAATATTGTAAGGCTGTAGCTGCATTTATGTTTCTAATGCAAACCTGTTACATTTTTCAATTTTGCAATTGCTAGATTCTACTTTTGCTAAAAAATATAGTAGATTTGATTCATTTGAGTATTTCATCCTGTAGCAGCTTGCAATTACTTTCTTCCCCTAATAATGCTTTTAATTTGCATTCTTGAAAGGGACTTTATGTGGAATAAAATAAGTGGGACTATACCGAAGGAGATTGGCAATATCAAAACTTTGAAACTCTTGTAAGTTGAATCATCCATCTTGGCCAGTATGCTGGGCACTGTATGGTTCACTTTAGTAGTTTTGTCACCTTGATATATTCTGAGTCATTTTCTACATATTAGTTCATGAAAAAACTCATCATTGTATCATCAGAATAATGTTCCCTGTGGTAGTTGAAGTTAAGTATTCGTTTCTATAGGACTGAAAATTGAATTCAAATGGTTGCATAAATAAATAACTGGTATTTTGACATGAAGAGCCTCATTGTTTCTGCTTTCTCTGCAGACTCCTGAATGGAAATGAACTAACAGGTGATCTGCCAGAAGAGCTTGGCCATCTTCCAGTCTTGGACAGATTACAAATTGATGAGAACCATATTAATGGATCCATACCAATATCATTTGCAAATCTGAACAGCACTAGACACTTGTAAGGTTCTTTATGATGATTACTAGATCTAAAAAATTACCACTCCTGCTAATTTTCTTGAATTCTTTTATTTCTCTACCTTTGAGACTTTTTCTTACCAAGAAAATAATATTGCCTTCATTCCCCCCTGCCCCAACAAATGGAGCAGTCACATGAACAACAACTCACTTAGTGGACAAATCCCACCACAGCTGTCCCAATTAGGAAGCTTGATGCACCTGTAAGTTAGTTATCATACATTGGTGACATTATTGCTGTCATTGACAAGTTTTTCTGGCTTTTATTTAACCCTTCATTGTCACGTTCTCGACATGCAGTCTTCTTGACAACAATAACTTAACAGGAAATCTCCCATCCGAGTTCTCTGAGATGCCAAGCTTAAAGATACTGTATGGTTTTTTTATTGTGTTAAATATGCTTTTATGCTTGTCTGTAAGCTCATTTAGTTTTCATTTTGTTTTGGTCCTTTTGGATGAATAGAACATATATTCCTTTTGTATGTTCAGGACATTTTACTTCTCTTCCTCTGGGTTTTAATCTCTTAGATATTTTTGTTCTTTCTTATAACATGTATGCTTTTGACTGTCATACTCTTTTCATTTGAATTTGACATGATAAGGTGTGAAGAGAGAGGTCAACACAAATAACCTTAATAGGACTCCACTGCCACTGGGGCCCTATCAAATTTTTTAGAGCCCTATTTACTACTGTTTTATGTATCTTCACTTTACTTGTCATGTGAAAAACTGACATGAGGGTCTATTCTTGTATATCAAAATAAATGAGTTGTTTTTTTTTTTTTTTTTTTTTTCCTCTGTCCTTTATTTTCCCTATTTGAGATTCTTCCTTATGTGATTAAATTCATTTGTTAGCATGTTAGGCTCTATAATAAATTACATATATGCATATTTCAAATAAAAGGTACCATTAGAATTCATTACTTTGTTTTAAGTTTTAGATTTAGAAAAGATTTATGTTATGATGCTCCTCTGCCATCTTTAAACTGTTTAGCCATTGTTAAATAAAAGAAGTGTTGAGAATGTGTTATTAACTAAATATGATCTGCTGATGTATAAAAGGAATTGTTTTTTGGAAAAGTGTTAATGAAGTGCCAATGTTTAGTTTGTTGGGGGAAAAGAGAAGAGTGAATAAGAATGTACAGAGATGGGAAATCTGGGATGAGTTTGTACTTAGATCACCATGCCACCATTTTAACTTGCCCTTCCCCGCTGGCCTTCCCATACCAGTTTTTAGACCTCCTTTAGATCCAAGGAAAAAAAAGAAGGAAATTATGGATATATACAAGTCTAAATAATACAGCTGAATTAAGGTAATTAATTGGAATGTAGTTAAGATCTGCAAAGCTATGGGTTGGCACACTACAACAACAACAAAAGGCAAAAGCCTTTCCCACTATTTGAAGTAATGAAATTTATTTGTTCCAGTACAAATCAGTATTGCAAGAAGAGAAATTCTAAAGTTGAATATTAAAAAACTAAGAAGAATGCTTTGCCAAAGTTGCAATATATCATGATATTGGGAAGTTATTATTTTTGTCGTTGTAAAGCTTTTAGTTCCTTTTTTTGTAATGTTTTTGTTTCTAAAATATTAACTAAATCAATAAATATTCCTTGCTTGATAAATAGATTTTTAAAGTAAAATTTGGATCTTCTTGTTCTTGCAGTCAACTTGATAACAATAACTTCAGTGGAAATAGCATTCCAGAATCTTATGGCAACATGCCAAAATTGTTGAAATTGTAAGTGCATTTTATAATTAGTATAACACGGTCTTCTTTCTATGTTCAAATGACTATTTCATAACATTCAATGATATACTGTCATTGGTAACATAAGCTGTTACTGTTGCATTTGCCTGATGCCTAAGTTGCTTCGGAAAAGTTTTATCATTTCTTCTATTTTCCTTTTTCTTCATTTGGAGGATACCAAACTATCACTTCTTATATTTTCCTTTTTATTTTATTTTATTTGGAGGATACGAAACTCAAGGTTGATGATCTATAAGTTGTTATTGGTTTCTTGGTTTTATCAGGAGCCTTAGGAACTGCAATTTGCAGGGACCAATTCCTGATTTCAGCAAGATATCACACCTTACTTATCTGTAAGTTTAGTTATCTCATTTTCTTTTCAACTCAGTTTATGAATTGACTTTCTTGGATTCCATATCAAGAAAAGTGTCTGTACTTGACAAAATGACGAGTTAGATGTCATGTACGTGTTTAAAAGATTGTCCAAGGCTGTTTGTAACTGTTTCTACTGATTTCTCTTTGTGTATATTCCAGTGACCTCAGTTTCAATCAGTTGAATGAATCAATTCCTACCAATAAGCTGTCAGACAATATCACAACCATGTAAGAATATCTAATGCTTAAAATACAAATCTATTGGTCTTGCTTTCAATTATTTGGATTCCCCACTATGGATATTTTCCTCTTTCATTAAGTGTTTTGAGAAAATATTCAAAATATGATAACATGGATTGGATATGATATTATTGCTTTACCTATGGGGACGTGTGCAGTGACTTATCAAACAACAAGCTCAATGGAACAATTCCATCCTACTTTTCTGGTCTTCCACGCCTTCAGAAATTGTAAGTTGTTTTTTGTTTCACCCTTTCTTCTTCTACATTAAACAGTAATGTACACTGTAAGTATAAACCAAACAACATTAAGTGTCTCTATATATATATATATATATTATAATTTTATTAAACATGCTATAAAATCAACGAATTTTCAAGACATATCTTTCCCTGTGACAGGTCAATTGCAAACAATTCATTGAGTGGCAATGTTCCTTCTACCATTTGGCAGAACAGGACTTTAAATGGAACACAGCAACTTATCCTGTAAGACTTGAAATGATAATTGCACAACTTTTCTCATGTAGATTTGTATTTTTGGAGCATTCATATGTATATGTCCTTTATTTTTCCCCTTATTGTGTGATATTATGCGTGAGAACATGCAGATGTCTGTATATTCTCTGAGGTATATATCCTGTATTTGTATTTGTGTTTTGTTATGATTGGACACTTTTTTAATTTTATTGTATTAATTTACTCAACTTGTGTTGGTGATCTTGCAGGGACATGCAAAACAATCAATTTGCAAGCATATCTGGCACTACAAATCTTCCTGCAAATGTTACACTCATGTAAGCTTCTAAACTTATTTTCAGGATATACTGAAGTCAGTGTAGTGGAGAGTTCCATCTTTTTTATCTTTGTCATGCATGTTCAAAATAATAACACAAACCCTTATGGTAAAGGTCAAATCATGTCAAACATGAAATTTAACATGAATTCCATTTTTCTTGGATAGCTTGTTTCATTAGTATAAAAAACTACTGTTTTTCAGGCTTGAGGGAAATCCTGTATGCTTAAATAATAACTCCTTAGTTCAGTTCTGTGGACCTGAAGGTGACAACAAGAAGGATGGAGACTCCATTGTTGTCTGTCCCAGTCAAGGATGCCCCCCTCCTTATGAATACACTATGGAGTGTTTCTGTGCTGCCCCATTGGTTATTCATTACCGGTTGAAAAGTCCGGGATTTTCAGATTTCCGTACATACGTGAGAGAATTTGAGAGCTTCCTGACAAATGGTCTTACTGTACAAACTAATCAGCTGTTCATTGAGCATTTTGCATGGGAAGAAGGGCGGTTGAGAATGAACTTGAAGGTTTTTCCTGAATATATTGGCAATGGAAGTTCACATGAGTTAAGCACAAGTGAGGTTATCCGGATCAGAGACTTGTTCAGACAATGGGACATTCCTGACAATGAATTGTTCGGGCCTTATGAACTTCTGGACTTCATTCTACTGGATCCTTACAGGGATGGTAAGTTATAGAAACTTCTTATGATATGGTAGTGTTTATAAGTACTTGGACATTATTAACAATAAAGCTGAAGTTGAATCTATGTCAGGTGATTGAACAGTGATTATGAAACCTTCTAATTGAATTGTTGGTATAACGTTTTCTGCACATTCAGCCAGTGGTTCTCCATATTCTATAAACAAATCAGATTTTTATCGTATAATTTTTGCTTCACATTTAAAATACATTTGCGGAAATTGTGTTACCAAATTTTTGCTTTACTTTCATTACTATTTGATATGTGACTGCTCTGAAGCTGCAGTGCAAGTCCATGTTGTCAACATTTATCTATTTATGATATTGGATGAGTTTACATCAGTCTGATTGCTCCTCAGATGCAAGGATATTTTGATTTGTTTGTTCAAATTCTTTAGAAATTCCATGACAAAATTAATAAAAACTGCACAATTGAGGTGCAATGTCTGTTCCGGATTATATGCTATTGTTGCTGTCAAGTTAAGAACTCTAAACCAAGCCAGTTAAAACTGGATTAATGTCACTAGGACTAATAAATGAATAAGTTGCAGTATAATAAGAACTGCAGTCATCCATATATGGAATATGATATTTGCAAACTGTTTTTAAGGTTGACCACTTGTCCTTATACTGCTTATTAATGTTGCAGCGATTACCCCCTCTTCAAGTTCAGCGATAAGCAAAGGTGCACTGATTGGAATAATCTTAGGTGCAATTGCCTGTGCAGTTACATTATCTGCAACTGTTTCCATTCTTATTTTGAGAGTACGCTTGAGAGATTATCATGCACTTTCCAGACGGCGTAATGGTTAGTACCTTGTAATCAGTGAACTAGCCAATTATTAATTTTTCCCTCTTTGAAATGTCTTCAGTGCTCTGGCTCTTTCGCAATCAGAAGCCTACATGTTATGCACTATTTTATTTTGACTATGAACTAGCCAATTAACTTTGTCCTCCTTTTTGTTTTACAACATCAAAATTTCTAGCTTTCTATTCAATTTACTGTCTTCCTATTCAATTAAATTTCCAACTTCAACTTCTGATAAGCATATGGAACTATGAATTTACTGATATCTGATACTAACCATATATGATTGGTTGTCAACTTGTCAAGAACAAGTTGATTAAAGTATATCTTAAACAAAGCCTTCGATTTTTTTTTCACAGCATCTAGGATCTCGATAAAAGTTGATGGTGTGAGATCATTTGATTACAAAGAAATGGCCTTGGCTACAAACAATTTTAGCCACTCTGCTCAAATTGGAGAAGGGGGTTATGGGAAGGTTTACAAAGGTCATCTTCCTGATGGCAACAACACCGTTGTTGCCATAAAACGTGCACAGGAGGGTTCACTGCAAGGTGAGAGGGAGTTCCTTACAGAAATCGAATTGCTATCAAGGCTACACCATCGCAACCTTGTGTCTCTGATTGGATACTGTGATGAAGAGGGTGAACAGGTAACTTGTTTTAAAGTTCAAAAATGTAAACTCAAGAATTTGTTTTATAGTATAATTTTCCGTTTTCTTTGATTTGTGACTTATTTTTGGAAGTTTTATCTTCCACAAGCCCATTATGATACTGTCTCATGTTGATTGACTTGATTCCACTAGAATATGGATTGTACTAAAGTAGGATATTGATTAAAACTCATTATATTAAAAATATGAGGAGTGCTAGCTAGTAACACACTCCTTCTGACATATTCTATATTATTGGTTAAAGTTTATTGGAAAGAACAAAATAATGAGTGGAATCCATTAAATACAAAATGAAACCCACAATATTTGGTAATTTTCAATAAATTTTAGCCAATGTGTTCTAAATTGTGTTTTTCTAGCATTTCTCTAAAAATATTTAATTAAAACGAGGTTGAAAACGCACAAAACAGCTTTGCCTGAATAACTTTAAATAAAGAAAGGAATACACAGCAGCAAAGTACAACTAGGCCAGTTCTTTATGAATCTAGAGGCAATGGTTATTTTGATACTTAATTATGACGTAACTTTCTATGAATTAACCAGGGATGTTAGGCAAATTCAAATTCATATTCTTTTGCTTATTCTCCTTTCAAAATATTTTGGATCTATTTCTCCCTTAAGTCTTGTTTCCTTTTGTGACTAGTTTATTTTTTTGTCTGGTTTGTTTCTTTGTGCTTGCAGATGTTGGTTTATGAATATATGCCAAATGGAACACTAAGGGATCACCTTTCTGGTATATTTGAGCTCTTGTTATCTAATTTTCTGTATTGTCTATTAACTAATTAGTCTCCATTTCATTTTACTGTTTTCTGTATTGCCTGTACAAAGATACTAATTGGATATTTTTATTTTAACAAAAAAATTCCGTTCTATGTTGTCTGTCTTAACAATGTTCTTAATGCTTGATGACAGCTAACTCAAAAGAACCTCTTAGTTTTTCCCTGAGGTTGAAGATTGCTCTAGGATCAGCTAAAGGTCTTTTATATCTACATACAGAAGCTAATCCTCCAATATTCCACCGAGATGTCAAGGCCAGCAATATACTATTGGACTCTAGGTACACAGCAAAAGTTGCTGATTTTGGACTTTCACGACTTGCTCCAGTTCCAGATACTGATGGAAATGTACCTGGCCATGTGTCAACAGTGGTAAAGGGGACCCCGGTATGGTTTTCATAACTGGATTTACTTTCGCTAAAATTGAGCATGTGTGCATTCAGGATAAGATTAGAAATCTTATTGAAGTATGAAGACATCATAGAGATAGAATTTGGAAAACATTATGTATATTGAAATTGAGAAAAATGAATTCAATCAGTTAAAACTGTCATATGACAGTTGTACCTGATTTACAATCAGTTAACAGTACTAAAAGCAATGAAGAAGTGATACACTAAGTCACTAGAGAAATAGAGAAATGATATTCTCTCACATTTCCCATACTAACTGTGTATTCCATATTTGACCAATACGTCCCTGTATCCATAAGTTTACTATGAACACATTTGAAGCATTGCGAGTGTGATCTAGATAGGAATGCTATGGCAGTTAATTATGTGTAGAAAATAACTGCTAGTAGTTAGTTTTGTGGTAGAAACTGCAAGATGACAGTTATGTGAAGAAAATAACTGCTGCCAGTCATCTTCGTGTACTTTTTAGTAGTTTGTTATTTGCACTATATTTCTAGAGAGAATTTAAGAATAAATTTTCCTTTTGGATTTTCAAAACCAAAATAGAAAAGGTATCTAACTAATTGGTTGGAAGTTATTTTTATATATTGGTTAAGGTTGATTTTATCTGTTCATTGATTTAATTTCTCTATTGTTTGTTCACCGTTTTAAACATAACAGGGTTATCTTGATCCAGAGTACTTCTTAACTCGCAATTTGACTGACAAAAGTGATGTTTATAGTCTTGGTGTTGTATTTCTGGAACTTGTGACTGGGAGGCCACCAATCTTTCATGGCGAAAATATTATTAGACAGGTATGGTTTGGTTTCTCTTGATAATTGAATTAAGGAGGTACATTATATTAACTTCTCATTTATAAAAGCTCTCCCATTTAACTATTCTAAAAGCTGATTTTAACTTCTGCATAGGTTAATTAATTTTAACTTATAAGTTTAATTCATTTCACAATCTTATCATCTTCTTTTATAAGTGCTTATTGAGAAGTTTATCCAAATAGGACCTAAATATTTTATTTTTTTCTTATTACTTTCAGGTTAATATGGCATACAATTCTGGTGGAATATCTTTGGTTGTTGATAAACGTATCGAGTCTTATCCTCCTGAATACGCGGAGAAATTTTTGGCTTTAGCCTTGAAGTGTTGCAAAGATACACCAGATGAGAGGCCTACAATGTCAGAAGTGGCTAGAGTGCTTGAGTACATCTGTTCTATGTTACCAGAGTCAGATACCAAGGGACATGAATATGTTATTACAAGTGACTCTTCCGGTACAATATTCAGTTCACAACCTTCATCATCTACTATAAAGACTCCTTTTTTTTCAGGAGATGTTTCAGGTAGTGACCTTGTCAGTGGAAGTATACCATCCATCAAGCCAAGATAGAAGTTGAAAAATGTATCTGCTTTTGAAAATATAATTGTTTGAATCTGTGAATGTTAATTAGTACCTTGTGAATTGAAATTTTTTGTGAATTGAAGAGTGAAACCATATTTACTAATTTGATTTATTCTTTTTGTTCAACTTTTTTTGGTGAAAATTCTTTTTGTACTACTTGTTGTAAGATAAATTGACAGAGGAATGGCTTGTTAGTTGTAATATATCGATTTTGTAACAGTGACAGATTCTAGTTTATGATGATGCATTTCAAGTACTTTTGAAGTACCAATCACCTGTTTTGAGATTCTTGATTTTCGTGGTTCTTTTGAGGATTTGCTTAAATACTGGGTTACTGATCAATTTGCTAAATTCAATTAGATTTCCCACAGGTTAAACAAATGGAACAAAGTTACTGATCAAGACTCTTTCTTTAGGCTAGTTTAATTATGGTTTCCTTATTAATAACTTATATATATGTCAATGATAACTCACACAAGCTTCACCTTTTTTAAGCACAAATATTGAGTGGCCATGTGAAAGCTAGGACTTGCCAAACCTTCATATAAGCCTTATGAATTTTGATGGCGTGATGTTAAAATTTAAGCCATTAAACATTGAGCACATATATGCACATGCACGTTTACTTATCCTTTAGGTCATTCCTCTTGTCCTATATCTATCAACGTATGGCATGATATGTTGTTTCTTATTTCTTTAGTATATATCTTTTACTTCCATTCTAAGTTTTTAAAAAAGTAATGATGAAGTTTAAATCCAAATTTTTTTGACAATAAGCCGACCCTAGTAGGTATTTCTTTTCTGAGTTTGAAACATGAATTTATCTACAACACTTTTTTTTTTTGAATTATCTACAACATTTTTTTAAAACACTCTTTATTATTGACTGAGTTTGAAATTTATCCTAAATTGTAAATTTATTTGGGTGTCACTCCTTAGTTAATAAGTTTCACTCATTATTTTATAAGTTTTTTTTAATAACTTTTAACTATTAATAAAAGACATGTTGGAAAAAATGTGTTAAAAAGTGCTACGTTAACCCTCCTCAAGCACTAATACTTGTTTGATTTTACACAACGTTTTCTATTTCCATCAATTCACCCGAGTTCGATACAAAGGGAGCTGAAAATGTTACAAGTGATTCTTCTGGTACAATATTCAGTTCACAACCTTCATCATCTACTGTAAAGACTCCTTTTATTTCAGAAGATGTGTCTGGTAGTGACCTTGCCAGTGGAGGTATACCAAATATAAGGCCAAGATAGAAGTTGAAAAATATATCTGCTTTAAAAAATGTAGTTGATTGAATCTGAGAATGTTAGTACCTTTTGAATTGAACAATGAACCATGCATATTTACTAACAGAGCACTGGTTTATTCGTTTTAACATATCGATTTTTTTATGGCCATTATATTTAAAGTTGACAGAGAGTAGTTTATGATGGTGCATTCTAATTTCCAAGTGCTTTTGAAGTACTTATCACCAAGGATTTGAGACTCTTGATTTGTGTGGTTCTTTTGAAGAATTGCTTAAATTCTGGATTTTAGGATTCCAACAAGAGAGAGCCTAGAGTTACCCAGTTCATCGATGAATTTGCTAAATTCAAGTAGATTCCCCAAAAGATTAACATCAATGGAACAAGTTAATAATCAATACTCTAAGATATGTATTTTTAGGCCAGTTAGTTATGGTTTCCTTATTCATAACCTATGTGACAATGATTATTATTAAACCAAGTTTCCCCTTCTTTAAGAACAAATATCAATTGGCTATTTAAGACCTAGGAGTATACTTCTATCCCATAAGCTAATAAATTATATGATAATTTAAATTTTTTGATCCCATACTTAAGTTTCTATTTAAAAGAAATCTTACAAGTTAATGAAACACACCATTAAACAATAAAAAACACTTTAGTTTTAAAAATAAAAGAGGCTGAAATCTTCTCCACTTGGAAACTAAGACTTAGGGGCTGATAATGATATCACAGTTATGTGTAAAAAATATTTTGTTGGAAAAAATATACACTCATATCTTTATTATTCAAAATCACACAATAATAACGAGAAAATATCATAAACAAAATAGAAAAATATCACAATTTTATTTAGCGTGGTTCAGACTCTCATTCCTATATCCAGAGTTTATTTTGTTAACACAATTTAGACCCTCATTCTTACATCTATGACCTTAATTTGTTTAATGTGTCTCTTCACAACAAGTTAGTTTTTAGAACAAGGTGGACAAAGCAAACCTTCCCTTCACATGATCTCCTCTCTCACCTAGGGTGATAACTCCTTATTCTTTTCATATTAAGAATCTCTATATATAGACCTAACATCATAATCTTAAAAGAGGAACAAATATCTAATTTATAGAATATATCTTTAATTTTAGAGAACATCCTAAAAATAAGACAATCGAGTAATTCTTCTCATCTTAAGAATCTTTATATATAGACCTATAATCTTAAAAGAGGAAACAAATCTTTAATTTATAGAATATATCTTTAATTCTAAAGAACATCCTAGAAATAAGACAATATCTTTTTTTTAAATCTAAATAATATTCTAGAGATTTGAAATTATAAATTTAAATTATTTTCCAACATATTTGTTAACAGCCATTAAGTATCAGTTTTCATCATCTCCTCCCTTAACAGAAAACAAATTGAGAAAGAGAATTAAGAGAAAACTAATTCAGTTGGGTCAGAAAATGAGCTATCACTATAATCTCAACATAATACAGTGACTTATATACAAGGCAGGATACAATGTACAGCCGGCTATGGTGAGCATGGACGCCTGAATGCATATGGCTATGAGTCTGCATGCCCCGCCAGTTGATGAATAGAGATCCTTCGTTCCAAACTTAGATACTAAATGCTAAAAAATAAGGTACGGTGTAGAGCTTCAGTACACAAATCTGCAAGCTGCACAACTGAATTGTGCTTTCCCACAAAAATATGACAATCAATTTCAATGTGTTTTGTTCATTCATGGAAAATGGAATTGACAGCCATATGCACAGAAGAATTGTTATTACAGCAGAGAAGAGCTAGTTGTTTGAAAGAAACTCTCAAATCATGAAGGAGGTACATTGTAGCTTGTTTCTTTGATCTCCATGATATAAGTGAGGATCCTAGATAGATGGCAAAGCTAGTGACAGAATGGCATGAACCAACACATCCTGCATATTTGGAGTTTGTGAATCCTTTAAGTTGAAGTTCATAGGTGGATGGAAAGAATAGACTACGACAAATTGCACCATTGATTACATTGTAATGAACCAATTGTAATTGTAATAAGATAAAAAGAAGTCTCTTTTCTTTCAGCCCCATTTTTGTTCTTGCTTTTGCAATATCTTTCAGCCCCATTTTTTGTCCTTGCTTATGCAATATAACGTAAACAAAGTAATTATACTTTTTCAATTTCGAATTATCATTAGGATTAGGATAAGACAAAAATAAAAACAAAGAGCTCAGGAGTGCCACCATTCTTCCGAAGATCAGAAGGATGTGACAGACCCATCTATCACAGTTGGCACCAATTGTCATCACAGCTCTTAATTTGCACCAGCCGGGAATCGAACCCGGGTCTGTACCGTGGCAGGGTACTATTCTACCACTAGACCACTGGTGCTTTGTTGTATGAGTTTTAGACCAAGTTTTACTTATAAAGTTTTTTAAACTTTGATTTTCTTATAGCAAGTGCGCTTCATCCAAATTTACTTTCTTGCGCCTTTGACTTGACATATTATATATGTTAATTAGACTCTTCAATTTGATTTCACACAAGTAGAAATAAAATGTTCAAGTCAAAGGGAATTAATTTATATGAGATAAGTAGAACTTCATTTGCACCAAAGTTTAAAGACACCAGAGTCCACACTTCCTAAACATTTTATAATTTATATTTTTCTTTTACGAGTATAATTTATAATTCTACCCGCTGTGTTTTGTAGAAGCTTCAATCTGTAAAATCAAATGCAATAGAATCAAACTTGGGTTATCATAATTAATCTCGAGGTTTGTTTAAATATAAATAATATTCAATAAAATCTAAATTTAACTCTATATTTCACTTTATTTTATCTTGAAACCTTTTATTAAAGGATTGATTTGTAACTTTATGGTTGACTTAATGTCGATAATGTATACTTCATTTTTTATGATTTTTTTTTTTTGTTAAAATAGACTTTTGCTAACTTATCTTCTTTTTTTTCTTCTTTCAAATTGGTCTTAAATTTAAAAAGTTTCAGTTTAATCTCTTAAAGTGTTTCAATTAATGTTGGGAGACAAGGGATTTTTTTTTTAAGTTTAGGGGGAAGTATGTTAAGGAGGATAATTTGTGGGGAAATTGAGAAGGAGAGGTGTATAAGTAAAAAAGGAAATGCAAATAGCAATTTCCTTTTCATTTTATTAGTCCACGTCTACCTCATAGCCCGGGTAAAATGGGTTACCTTGCTTATCAAGAATAAAAAAAGGAGTTTTTTAAACCAACTAGTAAACCAAAATAAAGTAAAAATGTCTAAGAATTTTAAAATTTTATTTTTTAATTGTCACTTGTTAATAATTGATTAAATTTTTCAATATAATAAATATACTAATACATAAATAACAAATAGAAAGTCCCAGCCAAAGGCTAAATATATATAGTATTTATTGTAAACAAACCACATATTCGAGCACATAAACTAATATATATTCAAGTAAATTACTAAATAAATTAAAATCAACCTATTCAAGCACTAGCAAAGAAAAACAAAACGTTTTGTCCGTTAAACCAACATGTTACATGGAGTGGCTACAAAAGATTGAAAATAGTATCTTAAAATTGAAAATAATCATTGTTAGTTAGATAAAGAACTATTTTGTAATTTTTAATAAATTAGAGACCAAATTATAACTTAGAATAAAATTACGAAATCACATTAGTAATAAATTAGTAACTTTTACTTCCTTGTTATTTTCCTTTAATTTTATCACAAATTGATTGCATAGGCCACTTGCAATTGAGGCTAAGTGATGCAAACTTCTCAACAGATTCCTCTTTTTATCTCACCAAAGTGCTAAAGATACGTTTGTCTCATTGGATTTGCCAAACATATATTCACGTAATTTTAGCAACTGATATTAGTCAAATCAAATCAACTAATTAATGAAATAATCAATTGATTTAAAACATTGTAATTCTCAAGTAGTGATTTCATTGAGAAAGAGACTTTATTATTCAATTATAAGAGCTATAACGTACTTCAAACCTAATTCCCATGACTTGTTCATTTTAAAGATTAGATTGAACTTTTTTCATGTTTAGATTAAATTAAGCTTGAAGCTAGCTGATAACTTCATGATTTAGTCAAGCTTGACCAGAATATATATGTTTGATATAGATCTAGAGTTGCTTCAGTTATAAATGTCATAATATTTTTTTTTGAAAGGAATAAATGTCATAATTAACAAGTGGATAATTGACCATGTTTCAAATTAATATATATTCATCAACTTGAAGCCGACTACCTCGTTTCGAACAGTTAAAAAATTATGAAAATTGGATGTTGCATGCCTTTATTGGTATTTTTTTGGGTGTACGGTTGGTATATATATGCTGACTTTTTTTATGTTCGTTATATATAATCAACATGTCATTCATCAAATAAGTATAACTTAGTTGATAATACACTTATAAAAAAAATCTGGTCAAATTCAATCCCTGTAAAATATATTTGGAAACGAACGATAAATTTTAAATATGATTAAATCTCAAATAAAAATTAATTGATCGAAATTTGTGAGCCAATGATACCTTGGGGTGAGCCCAAGACCCTAACTATACGACAGTAAAAAAATTAATTCAACATGTGATTCGATTCTACTATATAGTAATTGAGAAATTTAAAAAAAAAAAAACTACACGTTTTTTCTTAAAAAAATATTAGTCCCCTTGGTATCTAACATTACTGGAAAGTCTTCCTTTTTATAAGAGAAATTGTAAAATGAAATGCCATATTTTTTTCTAAGAAGCATACAGATATATTAATATTTAGGACTCTAAAAAAAGATTTAATATTTGGAGATTATTGAAAATTAATTTACAAATTATATAACTTTTCAGCAAGCAAAATTAATTAGCTATTTTGCCTATTAAACTCTTTTTATTTTGTTTCTACAAAACGAAGTCAAATGACCAACACCATTAAAAAAACTCTTAAAAAAACGAAATGTCAGTAGTTGAATTTAATTATTACATAAGAATTTAAGAGACATATACTGTAAGTGCATGGGAAAACTTCTGTGAGCTAATTAGATTTTTTTTTTAAAATAATTATTAAAAAGTTAATAATTTTTTTTATAATGACCGTCTGTGATTGAATGTCTTTTATACTATTTTGACATGTTTTATTTATTCATTAAATAATAGTAATCATTTTAATATTCTTAATGTGTTGTTAAATATTTATAATTTTAATTTCTAAATTATAAAAATAAAAATAGGTCTACGTTGATTAATTTTATTAGCTTTAATAATATTATTACTCTTCTTCATTTGTTTTTGGTTCAATTCCTTATTGCCATTTGCACATCATGCACCTATGTTATGAGAGGAAGCTACAGTGACGAAAGTAATGGCCTTTTCATTAACAAGTGGAGACCACATGCAATTGCAATGGTGACCAAGTCAGAAAGTTTACCTTTACCACACTACCTAGCTAGGAAGTTTTCAATGCTGATACGCTCTGCTTATATATATTATAACCCACATGTTAACGTTGCTTCTCTCATAAAATAACATTTGCTTGCAAGTTATTACAAACGTACATTTTGCATTTTGACTTCTGTTGTGGTTGTATTATTCTTCCAGCATGTGCATCTGCTTTCTCTCATAAATAGGGTATATATGGTTTAATAGCTGCTGTGCCCAACTTTTTTGCACTTAGAAATATGCATGCATGCATGGGATAATTGGCTTTTAAAAGGGTACGTATTCCATAAGATTGTATTCTACTTTATTTAGCTTGATAGCTTAAGGGCTTTTGGATTATTAGATGCATATCTAGGGGTTCATAAATATGAGTGTTTAATTTCTAACTGGTTTTCTTGTCGCCAGAGCAAGAAAAACACCCAACTGATATTTAACTGGGATATATAAGATGTATCTTTCAAAGGGTTGTAAGTGTGAAGAAGTTGTTCTGTGCTTGTGCTTCTGCTGCTATTTCCTATTGGCTGCTGGTCTGATCACTGACCCCACTGAAGGTATACTCATTTTTCTCTCTCTTCTAGTTGGTATTCTGTTTGCATCTCTTTTATGATTCACTAGGGTTTCTTGAAGTGGTTGGTATTCTCTCTGGATATAGGGGAAGGGCTTTCTGTTAAATCTCATCGCCTGTGTTACCAAATGAGTTTTATTTTATTCTATGTTTTGCTTTGACGAGTATTGCCAACATGATATCCATGTCTCCTACAAAACAGTAGCTAAATGATTATTTTAGTATTGAATATGTAAATCGATTATATTTTAATTTTTGAAAGAAAAAAAATCTGATTTTTCCTATGTATAACTTAATGAAAAATTTAAACTTTATAATTTAATATCAAATTGATTATAAAGAAATAACTTAATTAATATCAAATTGACTGTCAACAATAAGGGGTGAAATAAAAAAAAATTATTATTTCAGGAACTAAATTGCCAACAATATAATTTTTAGGGACCAAAATAATCAATTTATGCAAAATTGTAATTTCAGATTCACTAAAAAAATCAATTCTGTGATAAAACTCATTTATGGCAAAAGAAATGGAATTAAACAAAATATTTTATGCATGTGAAAAATAGATTTTTTTATCTTATATTTGCATGTGGATTTATGCTATGTTGAGTAGAGAGAAGAAAAATAGAGTGAATGGAAATAAAAATGATAAGTAGAAATAAGTGAGTAATAATGTAGAAATGAAAGGTGTTTAATTGAAGAGAAATATATAAGAGATGAAGAGGTAGATAGAGATATGAGTGAACACCCGTGAGAAATAGTGTAGTAAGTCTCACCAATTAAGAATGAATTAATTGAACAATTGAAATCAGACAAATGTTTTAATTTTTATTTCCAAAAATATTAATTTGATTTTGAATTTGTTTGGTAACTGAATAAAAAAGTTACAAAACACCAAAATTTGACATGTATTATGTAATCCAAATATTGAGAAACAACCTTGTTTTAATATGTAAAATCTGAACATGTTTTTGGCTTTGTAAATTTATTATTATAGACACATCGATGTAATTAACTAATTATCCTTATTATGAATAAAAAAAAAGATGTAGTAATTATCCGAAACAATATTATTTAGACGATTGCAGTATTAGTTACAATTAATTTTTTTTTGTAATTTAATTTTTCTAACATACCGTTTTTTTTATTAATTATACTTATAAATATTGTGTAATAATTACTTAGTCAATGAAAAGAAAGCAACCTTTATCACCTTACATGTGGAAGTAATTAGGCATGACAACGGGACCCGAACCCGTGAGTACTCATTCGAATCCGTCTCGATTTTAATGGAAAAAAATTGAGTTTTTCGGGTTCAGGTTTTTCTCGGTAGTGAAAAGCGAGGGCGGGGACGGGTATGAGACTACTGATACCTGCCCCGTCCCCGCCCTCACCCCCACCCCATAATAAATAATATTAAAAATAAAAAAATAAAAAATATATTATTTTCTAATTTTTTTTTAAAATTGAATTGATTGATTTTATTTTGTAGTTTTTAAATTATGATCTCATATTTTAAATGTGAGTTTGTTATTATTATTTTTTTGTTAAGTATTTAACTCTTTCGTTCGATTTATCAATTAAAAAAATTATATTATTTTTTTTAATTTTAATCAAATAACGGGGACAGGACAGGACGGGAAAAACCCGACCTCTAGTGGAGACGGGAATGAGGATGGATTTTAAAATCCGATGGAGATCGGGGACAAGGGCAGGGAGCGGGTGCGGGGGCAGGGGCGGGAACAGGAAATGCAATATCCGTCTCCGCCCCGTTGTCATACCTAGAAGTAATGAGGATATTTTGAATCTAACTTAAATATAATTTTAGTCTCTCAAATTTAAGTTACTTTTTTTTTTGTTCTTCCAAATTTTAATTTATTTATTATTTTGTTTCTTCGATTTAAAAAATATTTTTTTATTCCTTCTCATAGATGTCATTATAGATGTCATTAGTGTGTCAAATGGATCGAATTCGCAATTAATGGCCATTTTTTTATCGTCAAAATTCTATTTTTAATTTAAACTTTAAAATATAATTATTTGTGTTGCTGTTAAACTGCAGAAATGTCACCAAAAAAAGAAGAAGATCAAAAGCAGATCTACATAAGCAAACAAACAGACGAAATTGACCCAAATTTAAATAAGTTAATCCCCAAATCTTAATAATTAAGAAGCGGGAAAAAATCAAACCCTGATGAAATACTGATGGAAAACACGTCTCCAAGACTTTCTTCCTTGTGTCATTTCAATTTTAGGGGTCCGAACTAGGAAGCTGCTTCGTCATAGCTTGTACGTTTACGCATGTTCATTGGAACGTTATGCCACAAAATGCATATAGCTTCTCTTTTCGGTGTACAAAATAAATAGACCACCAACCAAGAGAAAGAGCATAGAAGGAGTACTTGACTCTTAGTCATTTTGTCAAGTCATGAATGAACCTTACAATCATTATATTATGAATAAGTAATGCTCCTTTTTCTTCCATTCTAAATATCCACGACATAATCTCATGGTAAACCTATTATATAGCCACAATCACCAACCCATCCATGCCGAGGGCAAATTGTAATTGCCTTACGACCTCCTCTACCTCTACACCACCATAAGTGACATCGTCCTTATCATTCTAATCAATTATGGTTCTATGAATTGTCTTTACACCCTATTCCCAATCTTTCAAGTAATGTCCATCACCGTTTGCTTAATTAGCACCAACACGCATTTTGGGAAACCCTAACTTCATATATCCTTGATGTAATAAGAAAAAAATATTAAAATTATAAACATTTAAATAAGAAAATAAAATCAAACTAGATTTAAATAAGAAAAACCCCAAATCAGAATCTTAGATCTTAATAAAAAATGAAAATGAAACTCAGATGAAAACCCCCAATCAGAACCTCAGATCTAAATAAGGAAAAAAATGAAAATAAAAATCAAATCTAGTTCAAAACAGTCAAATCAAAATGTTAACAACTCGACCACGGTTGATTAATTAGATGGTGTTGTGGTCAAACCATAGCGCGAGGTTGAGGCTCTTGCACCAAAGGGAGAACAAGGAGTTGGGGTTCCCTAGAATCTCGTTGTTGATGTGGAATGCCACTGTTAACTCCACAAGTGTGTTTGATCTAAGTGAGCAAATGGTGATAGGCATTACCTTAAAGGACAAGAAGTAGGGTGTGAAGATGATCCATAGAACCACGTTGACGATCAAAATGATAATTACGGAGATGTTGCTTATGGCGACAAAGGACTAAAGGAGGATGTTGGGAAAGTTACAGTTCGCCCTCGACACGGATGGGTCAGTGACAGTGACAATGATGGGTCTACCATGAGATTGTGTTGTGGTCCTTGTGGATATTAAAAGGGAAGGAAAACGAACGTTATTTATTAGAAATATTTATTTTAATATTCATTTATGACTCACTGAAACATCTTTAATATTCATTTATGATTCAGCGAAAAAATTTTAATATCCATTTGTGACTTTATGAAAAGTCTTTAATATTCATTTATAACCCAACGAATGTCTTTAAGAATCATTTATGACTCGATGAAAAATCTTTAAGGATTATTTATGACTTGGCGAAAAATCTTTAATATTCATTTATGATTCAACGAAAAGTCTTTAATATTTATTTATGATTCAACAAAAAGTTTTTAATGTTAAAGACCTTTCACCTGAATATAGACACTTGTGTTGGCACACAATAATCGAGATAGTAGAAAGAGAAAAAAAGGAAGAAGAAAATAATATATCGTGTTTATCTTGGTTCATTCAATATGGGTTATGTCCAGTTATTCTCTATATTTTTCTCACACACTTATTATAATGCACTCAAATTACAAGAAAATATATAAGTTTAGAAACCCTAAGTATCGTAGTTATTCATGGACCCAACAATTTGCTGAGTCATAAATGTATATTAAAGTCTTTAATTTTTATTTACTCATTATTTAGTTCTTATAAAATTAGAGTTTTAATAGTTTATTTTATATTGATTTTTTTCTTTTGTTTAAAAAAATCATATTTCTCTTTAAAAAGTATCATATTTATGATCTAATCTTTAAAAGGTATGTCATCGCTCAATAATGACTTTTAGACATTAATAGCTAAAATGAAATAAAAAGTTCAATGAATAGAATTTAATGACTATACATGATTAGTATAAAAAGTTTTACATTATTAACTAATAAATTTATCATTAGTATGATTTTTATGATAATTATTGTAAGAGTTAATAAATTTATCATATATGTTTATTTCAAATTAAATAATAATATAAAATTATTTTAGAGTTTCAAATCGAGCATAGTTTATTTTCTCTAGAAAAAAGCAAATAAAAAAGTTAAGAAAATTAAAATGGAAATAACTATACGTTGAAACCAAAGATGATAAATATCTAACTTTTTAAAAAATTCTCATAATTTTGATGATAAGAAAGATAATTATATTTTGATATCTTTCAAAAATGAAAAATATACTATGAAATGATCGATATACAATCTTATATCTTAGATGCACTGAAAATGCTTTTATAATAAATGACATCTAATGTGCCCCGTTAATGTAAGCATTCAATGTTTTAGAAAACATAGCGTCCAAAGTGTTTTATATGTAAATGACAAACTCATGTTTTCTATAAGTTGTCCAACTCGAATAAAGTTCATAAACTCATGATCTTATGAGTGTTCATTTTGTGAAGGTTTTTTGCTCTAATGTTTTTATCCTCATATGGATCGTAAAACTATTCTGATATCCTCTTTAAAATGCTTTATCCTTTAAACATCCTAAGCATTTATTGAAAAATAAGATTTTATGAAGTATAAGTACAACCTTTGAACAAAAATGAGTTAACTTATGATTCTAAATTGGGTCTTAATTCCTCTAAGGGAAAATCACCTAAATTGTGGATACCCCTAGGTCCACTTAGTTATGATGACAAGTAGTCATGGATAAAGAAGGGTGTGTTGTAGTCCCACATTGTTGTGGGTAGCCGTGATCAAAAGGGAACATGTTGAAACTTCATAGATAATGTCAAGATAAAATATATAAGTAAGGAGTAATCCTCACTTTTATAGGACTGAGTTATGTTCAAATCCATGTTGTAACATGATACCAGAGTAGAGACTATTTTAGATATGTGTTTATCAAGCTCTAGGCGAGTAGCCTTAAGCTTGACAGAGATCCTAAATTGTGGTTGGAAAGTCACCTAAGTTGTGGTTACCCCTAGCCCACCTTAGTTTTAACGACCCACCGCCGCTACACGATGACTTAAAACTAACAAAGTCGAAGACTTTGTTTTACTTTCTTTCAATCTCTCTATTAGTTTATTTATGAAAATACTTGTGAACTTTTCACATTCTCAAAAGCCAAAAGCTAAAAACATCAACTTCAAGAGGAAATCTCAAAATAACTCAACACATATCTATATATACATATACAACTCCTTAAAGATCTTTGAGTTTTTCAACACTACACATAAAACTAACGAAGAAAAACACAAGAAGGATCGCATCTTCAAGTTCAAGCATGCCCATCCATGATACCTCCAAAGGAAGGATCCACCTTCTAACCATATGCTCACACAAACCCAAATTAAAGTTTGAGATCATCACAGTTACAAACACATGTGCCACATGAAGGGATAAGTTTAGAAAAAGCAAACATACTTAAAACAATATGTACCTTAACAATTAAAGCATAAAAAAAATATCATCATATGCATATAGAACATAATATTCAGAAATCATACTTAAGATATAAATATTAGAAATTTATATAACATAAGCATCTCATAATAATCATCAAATCATCAACCATTACATCAAAATTCAATCATTATACACCATCAGTCAATCAATCATCATTACCATGATTCATCCATCAAACATTATCATCATCAGTTTTTAAATCATCAACATCAAAGACAGACTTGATTCCATGGAGATTTACACTACATGAGCGAACAACCTAAGCGCATCCCTTAACATAGTCACACTTTATGGTCTAACCATACAGGAAAACCCGGATTAATCCTGTAGAGGAAGTGTAGTTTATCGAAAATAGATGAACATGAGTAATGACTTACCTCAGTAGAGTATGCATTAACCTTATAACCTATGTAGGAGTTCGCCCATCCATCTATTCTATGGGTCCCTTTAGCATTAGCCACCACGAAAACCTCTGGTGGCATTAGGTTGAGGGTCTTCCTAGAACTATAAACCCACATGCCTACTCAGAAATTCAAGGTATGACACATTCATACCCACCATCTCACTCATGGTTTGTCTCAAGGATTCAAGTTTCACCATTAACAATGCATTCTATATACATTGAAAGGGGCACTAATTCCTTTTGGAAGTAGTTCTCAATACCTCAACATGTCATTTGAAGTCAATATGTACGAATGGTATTCAGGAAGATACCTCACTATGAGAGACCCCTGGGTTGCTTTAGTGAGACAGAGTTCTAGCATGAAACTTATCCTCCTTACTATACCATTTTTCATCAACAACAAAATCTTTCCTAAGGATATAGTTAACTCCCTTTCACGTATATGGATGGTTCTCAAAACTAGATTATCACCCACAACAATCATATGTCATCTCAAATTCATTCACAAAACTCAACACCACAAGAGGTTATAGTATATATATTCATCATTCATATGCTCATCACACTCATGAATCTACCTACAGTTTAATAAGCATAGCAATACATTCTAATACCTTGAGTTCTTTAATAAGCATAGCAATACATTCTAATACCTTGAGTTCTTACAAACTTACCAAAAACTCAAATGAATGAGACTCATGATCTCAACATAAAGTCAGCTCTAATAATAAAACAATATCATCTCAACCACATCTCATATCATCATCAAGAAATCAACCAACACAACCTAAATCCTTCATCAATACAAAATTATCTTATCATCAATATAATATTCTCAACAATAAATTAAGGAATCATTTCACATCTTTAAAAGATCACTTTAATACTGAAAATAAGAAGTATATGAATATTATATTTCTTACAAAGCCATACAACATTAATATTCCTTTCCAAGATCCCACACATTCATTAACTACATTCGAAGGCCCTTTCAAGTGATTGCATTCACAAGCGTTACTAAAAACATAACACTTCTTTTTCCAGAAAGATCACGCTTAGCACCATATATTTATGTGCTTAGCACACAAATTGTTGTGCTTAGCATGGAGAGTCCAAAGACTACTCTTATATCAGAAAAGTTTGCGCTTAGGATACAAATTTTTGGACATGAAGGATCTTGAGACTTATTTTTTCTCAGAAAACTTGCACTTAGCACAAACATTTTTGCGCTTAGCGCAGAGAGCATGACAAAAATCACAATTTTTTTTTTGCATAATTTAGGGTTCCATCTTCCCCAAATTACCCCAAACATCAACTACACAACCAAGGAGGTTTAAGATTGATTTCCTACATGTTTCTAATAAATTTTTAACACACTATTTCATATTTTCAACACAAAATCATCAAATCCTTATTCAATCACAAATACTCATCCCTAATTTTGAATAACATATGAAAAAGGACAAAGCTTCTATCACATCAACATGAAGTAGTTGGTTGTTGCCTAGTGGTTCTTAATTTGAAGCCATTAACGTGTAAAACAATGTCAATGACCATGCAGGAATTCTGTCAGGTAAGACTTGCATGCATACATGCAGTGACGTACGGTACAACCGATCATTTCGAAAGTGAATTTTTATTTTTGGGAGCTATTTTATAACTTTTTTTTCATATAGGACTAATTTAAAAATTGGAGATAGAGTCTAAAAAATAGTATTTAAACTTATTATATAGCTAATCCTTTTTAAAAAAATGGTACTTAAATTGAATAACATTTTATAATCTATTTAAACGAGAATTTTCAATCAATTATATAGTTAGACCGATGAAATTCAACTTTTATAAAAAATAATAATTAATAGAGAAAGTTTGATAAGATCAACTTCCCTAAGTAAATTTTTACTTTAGAATATATATATATATATATATATATATATATATATATATAAAATTAAAAAACATTTGAAATTAAAATTTAAACAAAGAAATGTTTAAGAAAGACAGGCGTAATTTTTTAAGAGTAGAGTATACTCAACACGATGTGCTCTAAAATAATGTTTAATATGTTGAATTTAATTTGTAGAAGTGAATATTGTGTAATGAGCTTTCATTGTTTTTATTGATAAATGTAAGATTTCATTTGCATTATCATGCAGTTGACGCATTAAGAATCATAAAGGGAAGTCTGATAGATATTAATGGAAATCTGAGCAATTGGAATCGTGGAGACCCATGTACATCTAACTGGACAGGGGTTATGTGCTCCAATACATCATTAGTCGATGGCTATCTACATGTTCTACAATTGTATGACTTCAATCTTTTACTTAAAGTTTCTTTTCTTGTAAAAGCCATGTTAACATGTATAAGCATACATTACTTCAAGTTTCTTTTCTTGTATAAGCCATGTCAATCTTTTAGCAACACTCTCTTTGTGATTGGATGAAATTTGTTGAAAATCATGAATTTTATCTAAATCAATAGATAGAATCATTAAATGATTAGTGAAACCCTCAAAAATTAGTGATTTTCAACAAATTTCATCTAGTCAGTGTTGAAAAGAGGGTGTCATAGAGAGCGTCGCTGGTATTTCTCTTACATTTTTCCCTTTTGAGTCCAGACTTTCTTAATCAATAGTGACTAGATTAGAGAAGTTAGTATACTAAACTCAACACTAAACTAGTCAACTGACTACAATGAAAACAATAAGCTATAAGTGCACCATTCTGTATGATATTTTCACTATAACTTGAAGCACAATAATCTCTGTTTGACAATAAGCTATCTTTTACTTCATGAATTGCATCAAATCAGAATAGTAGTCAATACTACTTAATACATTGCATAATAATCAAATGTCAAGTAGTATAGACAAGTATATAAGCTTTGAATGAGTCTTTTCTTGCTTGCATTGACACATTTGTTTGAAAACTTTTTTTGTTTGCATGTAGGCATCTACTGAACTTGAACTTGTCTGGAACTTTGGCACCGGAGATTGGCCGCTTATCTTATCTGGAAGTGTTGTAAGGCCGTAGCTGAATTGATGCTTCTAATGCAAACATGTTATATATGAACAACTTCAATTTTGCAATTGCTAGATTGCACTTTTTTGCTGAAGAATATAGGAGACTTTCTTTGAATATTTGCATCCTGTAGGAGCTTGCAATTACTTTCTTTATTCCTCTAATCATGCTTTTGATTTGTATTCTTGAAAGGGACTTTATGTGGAATAACATAACTGGGAGTATACCGAAGGAAATTGGCTTTATCAATCCTTTGAGACTCTTGTAAGTTGAAATGAATTGCCCTTCTGAGTCATTTTACTCATATTAGTGCAAGAACAAACTTGCAATTGTATCAAATCAGAATAGTGTTTTCTAAATAAATTGAAGTTAAAGTACTAGTTTATGTAGGATAAAATAACTCAAATCATCATAAACAAATGCCCTGTATTTTTACATGAAAAGGTAGAAGGTTTCTGCTTTGTTTCTCATTAAATAAAGTTTTTGCAGACTCCTGAATGGAAATCAATTAACAGGTGAGTTACCTGAAGAGCTTGGATTTCTTCCATTCCTGAATAGATTGCAAATAGATCAGAACAATGTCACAGGACCTATACCTTTATCATTTGCAAAACTAAGCAGCCTTGTACATATGTAAGGTTCTTTATAACGACTACTTCGGTTTTTTTTTTTTTAAAAAAAAAAATGCTATTTTACTTGAAATCTTTTGTTTCTCTACCTTTATTATTCTTGCTTAATAAATGAAAGAAAAATAATGCTTTATCTTTTTCCCCTAATGGATCAGTCACATGAACAACAATTCACTTAGTGGCCAAATCCCACCACAGCTTTCCAACTTAGGAAGGCTTCGTCACTTGTAAGTTATTTATTGGACATGATTGCAGTTATTGACATATTTTTATCGGTTGACAAGGTGTACTTCTGGACTTGCAGTCTTCTTGACAGCAACAACTTAACAGGATATCTCCCCCCTGAGTTCTCTGAGATGCCAAGCTTAAAGATTCTGTATGATTTATTATTCTTGGTTTTACGCGTGTGTATGAATGTCTCTTAAGCTCGTCCGGCTTTCATTTTGTTTTGGATGAATATGACACAGTCTTAGTATAGGAACTGAAGCTATTTTTATTTTCTTTTAACCTTTTAGTTATCATGTTAGCTAGGCTCCATAAATTAAATATACTCTCATTTCAAATATAAGGTTCCATTAAAATTAATTATTTTCTTTCAGATATATTCTTCAGCTATGATTTTCCATGAATTATTTTAACAAAATGGACTACTATTTAGAAGATGGCAAATTTATGTTATGCTGCTCCTTGGCTACAATAAACTATTTAGCCATTGGTCATTTTTCTGAAGCAAGCTTAAACTCAAGGAGAATTGTTTTACATGGAGTTTCTTAAAATCACAGATAATATGTGATCCATCAAAATGAAAAAAAAAAATAAATGTGACGTAGAAAAGGACATAAAAATAGGAAAATTGTTACGAAGTGGCAGTTCTGTAATGTTTAATATGTAGGGGGGTGGCAGAGCATGGCAGGGGGAAGAGAAAGTACTTTGACTAGGTTCAATTTTTACTTGGGTCATGTTTCAAAAACAAAAAAATTTGCACTTGGGTCACTTTGCTTTCAATTGGCCTTGCCCTCTTCCACCCATCACCAGATTTTAGCTAGACCTTCTTTTTGTAAGCAAGCAAAAAAGCACAATATGGAATTATCAATGTCTAAATCAAACAGCTTAATTAAGGTAATTATACGGAATGGTATACACTATGAAATATTAATAGTTTTAAATATATGTTTCAATAAATATCTATTGGAGTTAAGAGCATGCAAAGGCATGTGTTTCCTAACAACAACAACAACAAAAGACTCTCACAATGTCAGGTGATCCAATTTATTGTTATAATTACATATAAGTATTGCTAAGTGAAGTTCTAGAGTTAAATAGCAAAACTCTAAATAGTGAATGTTTTGCCAAAGGTTCCATATATCATAAACTGGACCAAATCAATGGATTGAATACTGGAAAGTTGCCATTATTGTCATTGTAAAAGTTTTATATATATATATATATATATATATATATATATATATATATATATTTTTTTTTTTGAAGTTTGTTGCTTTTACAATATCAACTGATTTAATAAATATTCTTTACTTTGTGATGAGATTTTAAAGTATTTCATGGATCTTCTTGTTCTTGCAGTCAATTTGATAACAACAACTTTAGTGGAAATAGCATTCCAGTTTCTTATGCCAGCATGTCTAAAGTGACGAAATTGTAAGTTCATTTTGTATTCTCTTGTTTGTAAGTATGTTAACTGTACAATGAGTGGAGCTGAGGTGCTAGGAATCTTTGTAATTTCATGTACAACTGAACTTTAGTTAAACATCGGGAAGGAATTTAAATCTAAGATGCTAGGAATGTTTCGAAGTACCAATCTGAGATACTTAAATGTTTGTGATTTCATGTACAAAGGAATTTCAGTTAAATATTGGCAATGAATTTAAAATAAAGGTCCAAAATTAAAAAATACAAAATTATGGATATTGTTTCCTGAAATTGATATTTATTAGACAGTTGATGATTCGGTTGAACACCAAAATTGAAAAAGAAATAATGTCATACACTGAATCACAGACGTTTAGTTTTTTGAACAACTACTGAGATGATCTTGTTATCTTGATTTCTTTATCTTATAAAATTTAATGAGAAACTGTTAGGATAAATAAGGGCACAGTCAGTTAGTCCATTAGTTGTTAGAAGGGATATGTTATAAATAGGGGAAAATTAGATTAGATGGATTCATTCTGTGAATTTGACAGTCTGTCTGTGAAAGGAGAAATCCTTTGACAAGGGGAAATCTTTGCTTGGAGGAGAGACTTCTCTTCATTGCTCAGTAGATTTTTGGTTCAACAAATAATATCATTTTTCTCTTCTCTCTATTTTCTGTTCTTTGGATCCTAACAGCAATGAGTCATTTGCAATAATGCTTTGATACTGTTGTATTTATCTGAATCCAAATCATTTTAGAAGAGTTTTATTTCCTCCATTTTCTTTCTTTGTAGTATACCATATTGCCACTCCTTTATATTTTCCACATGAATCACTTGATAAAATTTCTTGTCAAAAACTAATTATTTGGTTTGGTGAGGAGAAACGTACGATGTGTAAGGTCGATTATATATATGTTCTTATTGGTTTACTTGGTTTTATCAGGAGCCTTAGGAACTGCAACTTGCAAGGACCAATTCCTGATTTGAGCACAATGCCACAGCTTACTTATCTGTAAGTTGGTTATCCCACTTGCATTCAACTCGGTTTATGCATTACTTTTTTGGATTCAAAATAGAAGTGTGTGCACCTGACATAATGAAGAGTGAGATGTACTTTTTCAAACGTCAGTCTAAGACTATAACAGTTTCAACTGACTGTTGTTTGCGTATATTCCAGTGACCTCAGTTTCAATCAGTTGAATGAATCAATTCCTACTAATAAGCTTTCAGACAATATCACAACCATGTAAGAACCTCTATTTCTTAAATAATATACAAATCTATTGTTCTTGAATTCAATTATTTGGATTCTCAATGTGGATATTTTCCTCTTATGTTAAGTATATCTGGTTTGAAGATCTTCAAAACATGATAACAAAGATTTCATAAAATTTATTATTTGAACTCTGGAGATGTTTGCAGTGATTTATCAAACAATAAGCTTATTGGAACTATTCCATCCTATTTTTCTGGTCTTCCACGTCTTCAGAAGCTGTAAGTTGTCTTCTTTTTCTTTTTTTCTTCATCCTTTCTTCTCCAACAAGTACTGAATACCATAAACCAAACAATATAAACATTTAAGTCTATATCACTTATCTTACAAATCATATTGTGTTGTATTCCTAATTAATATATATTTTTTAATTTATAATTATATAAAAATGCTATAAAATCAATGAATTTTCAACACTTGTCTTTCGCTGACAGGTCAATTGCAAACAATTCATTGAGTGGAAGTGTTCCATCTACCATTTGGCAGGACAGGATTTTAAATGGACCAGAAACACTTCACTTGTAAGACCTAAAATGATAATTGCACAATTTAATTTCCTCCTAGACCTGTACTTGGGAGCATGTGTATGTGTTCCCTCTTTCTTTTTCACTTAGAGAAGATGGTGATTGGGGAGCTAAATTAACTGATAGTACATGTGTGTGTGTGTGTTAAAATGCAGATGGCTGCATATTCCCAAATGCACCATAGTTAGTTGACCTGAAACAGTTAGAATATACTTATAAAGTATTGCCTATAAAAAGGAAGAGGAGTTGAGGGGAGTAGGGTGATCAGTTGATGAGTTAGTATTATGGCTAGGGAGAGTCATGTTATGGATCCCTGGAATATCCACGGAATTTACTATACTTTTTATAGTGTCAGTTCTGGGTTCTGTATCCATATTAGGGAAGGATTGGAACTAGGCTTCACAAACAAAGATTCATATATTTACTCACAAATCTGATGCTCTATCAACTGGTATTAGAGCTTCGTCCAGGAGTTGTAGGAGGTGCCAGTGTATTACAAGGTGTGAACAATAATTAATAGATTTCTAATGTTCTTGTTAAATCAGATCAAGTAAACTGAATTGAGTTTTTTTAACACTGAAAACATAGTGAGAGTGGTGTGAAGTGTGAACAATAATTAATAGATTTCTAATGTTCTGGTTAAATCAGATCAAGTAAACTGAATTGAGTTTTTTTAACACTGAAAACATAGTGAGAGTACATATATAGAGAGAGTTCATACTCTGAGAAGAGTCTGGAGGAAGAAAATGACAGTTCTGACTCAGCTTGTGACTGATAACTAACTATCCCAACTGACCGAGAAACAGTTAGAGAAAACTAAATCACCTACTAGATTACTACAAAGACTAGGCTGCTACTGCACAAACAGATATAGCTCATATTCTCTAAAAAGAATGGAGACCAGGTTAGAATCCATGGAAAGAACAATCACAAGATGGATTAAGAAGCGAGGAATGTTTGAGGTGCGGTTTGCTTAGCAAGATGCATGACATACAAGAGTAGAGGTAAGGGAGGAAAATCTGGTGTTGGAGCAAGAACAAGTCAAAACGAAGAGTGAATCGTGCAATGAAGTAACATGGGAAAAAGAGACTCAAAATGGGGAATCTTTTGCTTCGGAGGGAAAACCAGTATATGTAGTTTCTGATAATGGAAGAAACCTCATACAAGAAAAGCAAATAGAAATTCCAGAGATTGCTGCAGTTAGGAGGTTTTAACCATCCATGATCCAAAACCCAAAGAATGTTTTTTTTTTTTTTTTTTTTTTTTTTTTTTTTTTTGGATTTGAAGCAAGAGGGCTCACAGTTTGAGAATTCAAGGAACAATTTAAGATATACAAGGAGCAAGAATATCTAAAAGGGGTTATATCTTGAAAAGACTCAAGGAAGACCTGAGGACAAGCACGAATATCTAAAAGGGGTTATCTTGAAAAGACTCAAGGAAGACCTGAGGACAGGGCTGAAGTGACCCTTGTGAGAACCAAGATGGGCTATAAGCTCTAATACCATGTTAGATTTCAGCTTAAAATCAATTGAAACTAAGAGAAGTTGCTCAACAGATATATAAACTGTATCCCAAGAATTGAGGTAGGCAATGTGGGACTTCCTAATGGTCATTACCACCAGCACTACCAGACCTTGGTGATTAGACAATGGTGGATGTTATGCTGGATTTTGAAATAAGGATGAAGATGTGTATTGCACCTCAATTCCAGAAGCACAACAAACATCAGAAAAAGGCAAAGAGATAGAACTGAGCTTAAACTATTCTTCCCAACTTGAAGGTAGATAAAGCTTGGTAGGAGGGGGGGGTTCAAGATCTGCAACTCCAAATTAGAGATGCTGTAGGTGAAAGGAAAGGAGTAGGATTAGAGTTACAAAAAGCATTTCATTTTTTGTCAAAGGATTACTTTTTTACATCTCCTATTTCTAATAATTACACCACCAATCTTTCTTTTATTCTTTTCATATTTTTTGTTCTAAGAATACCCCTAATGTTACAAAAACTAGGTTGAGGGTAAGAATCCTCCAAGGTTAAATTTTTTTTCTTATCTAACTGTTCTGACCCAAGAGAAGGGTAGTCTAGGATGATGCTAATAGTAAGATAGTTAGAAGAAAATAATAAGGCATATTGCCTATAAATGGGAAGAGGGGTTGAGAAGAGTAGTTGGTATGTTAGTATTGTGGCTAGGATAGTCTTGTAACTCTTGACTATCCAGGGAATTTTCCATTCTTTGTATAGTTTAAGTTTTTGGTACTGTACCCACATTGGGGTAGTATTGGGAACTAGGCTTCATCAATGAAGATTCGTACTTCTACTCACAAGTTTGATACAGTTCTATCACATCATGTATTCTCATGTGTGTTTTTTTATACTTTTGATTTATCTTCTGCATGGGTGCTACTGAATTTTGTTGTTCTGATTTGCTCAGAATGGTTTATATATGATCTTGCAGGGACATGCAAAATAATCAACTTACTAGTATATCTGGCAGTACAAGTCTTCCTCCAAATGTCACACTCTGGTATGCTTCTAATCTTATATTACTAGTATATAGGGAATCACATGATTTGAGATTCAAATTGCATGAACCAATATGAATCAGCAAGTCAAAAATTCATATCATGTGGTGAATTGCAAATGACTTTGAATCAAGATGCACACGCATGCATGAATTGATGTCATTCCGTATCATGGATATGATTTGCAAGATTCAATTTTATTAATCATGATTCGTTATTTTTATTTTCTTTCACCAATTACCATCAAAATTGAATGCAACCTAATTTATTATTCAATTGCTTTCATTTCACTTTTATGAAATAAGGGCTTCACACAGTCACTCACTCACTCTAAGCACCATATTTAGTTTTCAGGTTCTCAATTTTCATTTATTTAAAACATATGCTTCACACAGTCACTTGCTTTCCCTATGCACACCTTGTTTGGCTTTATCATTGCTTTGTTTTCATTAATTACTAACCTACAATATATGACTTATGATTTTGTTTTGAGTCTACACCATTAATTTGATATATTTCAAGTTTTGTTTGTAACTCTGAATCTTATGATTCGTGATTAAAAATTACCTTGACAATTCACAATTAGAATTAGGATCGCAAATCAATAACTGTATTTGAAAGTTACTATGGTTCAGGCTTGAGGGAAATCCTATGTGCTCAAATAATAACACCTTAGTTCAGTTCTGTGGACCTGAAACTGAAAGTGAAAGTAGCATCAATGGTAACTTCAGCGTTAGCTGTCTCAGTCAAGCATGCCCGTCTCCTTATGTATATGCTGCAAACTGTTTCTGTGCGGCCCCGTTGGTTGTTAATTATCGATTAAAAAGTCCATCATTTTCAGATTTCCGCATATACACGAATGCATTTCAGAGCTTGATGTCAACTGGTCTTAAAATACATATGAGTCAGCTCTACATTAACAGTTTTGCATGGGAAGAAGGCCCACGGTTGGGAATGAACTTGATGGTTTTTCCTATATATGTTGATAATAGAAGCTCTCCTCGTTTCAATACAAGTGAGGTTATTCGGATAAGAAACTTGTTCCTAGACTTTGATGTTCCAAGCAATGACTTGTTTGGACCTTCGGAACTTCTAGACTTCATTCTCCTGGAACCTTACAGAAATGGTAAGTCACAGAAATTTCTTATGATCTTCTAGCCAGTTTTTAGTGGAAGCTGGACACTGAATAATATGACCTCATTTGAATTGTCTTTAGGTGGTTGAACAGTATTACTGTATGAATTTCAAGTTTCAGTCCTATTAATTGAATTATTTGCATAACATTTTCCTTTCATTGAGCTAGTAGCTCACCGGTTGCTGTAAAAAATTTAGGCTTCTCTAGTATAATTAATGTTTCACACGTTAAAGTTAGCAAAAATTATGAAGCTAAAGTTTTGCTTTAATTCTATTGCTATTTGATACGTCACTTCTTTGAAACTGTGGGTACCGGTCATTTTGTCAACATTTTTCAATTTATTATATTCTGGGAAAGTTGTCGTCTATTTGATTACTTCTCCAATAAAAATACTAGCAACACATTCTTTATCATTGATTGTAATTTATTGGAAAATACAAAATTTGGTAGGTCTCACTTGTTTGATGAGTGCGTCTCTCGATTTTGCAGTTTCCAATCAATTTTACTCAATAATAAAGTGTGTTGCTAGTATACTCCTTATCCTCAAATTCAAAGTTTATATTCACTTGCTCGTTGTAATTCTTTAAAGATACTATGACAAAAATGAAACCACCATGCTGAGATAACTCACAGCATTGGACAATTGAGATGTAATGCCTTGTTCATGACTACATTCTATGTGTTGCTGTCAAGTGTCAAGTTAAAAGTTTAAATAGTGTCAGCACTACTACAACAAACGCAAACGACAACGGTTCTCAATCCCTTACAACGACGGTTGTAGAACCGTCTTTGTTGTGCATGTCGTCAAAAACGATGACATTCGACGACGGTTGTAAAAACCGCTTTTGTTAACTTTTTTTTTATATACCTACAAAGACGGTTTTTGTCTTTGTATGTATAGATATAAAAACGGTTTTGTTTCTCCTGCTTTTTTTTTTTGGAAAGTTAATGCCTCTAGAACTCATTAACGAATATACTGCTTTATAGTATGAGCTATATAGCCATTTTTATATAGAATTTTATATTTGCAAATTGTATTATGGTTGTTCTGATACTGCTTATATTGTCACAGTGATTTTTACCTCTCCAAGTTCAGGGATAAGCAAAGGTGCACTGGCTGGAATAGTCTTAGGTGCAATTGCCCTCGCAGTTACATTATCTGCAACTGTTGCCATTCTTATATTAAGAATACGCTTAAGAGATTATCGTACACATTCCAAACGGACAAAAGGTGAGTACCTTATAATGAATAGCCTAGCCTATTACTATTTGCTCTCTTTGACTTGTTTTCGGTGCTCTGGCTCTGTCACCAACGGAAGTATAGATGTTACTGCACATAATTTTATTTTGAGACCATATTCTAAATTTAATTTTAAAATATCATCATTCAGAATAGTCTTACTGTTTTCATATGAACCTTTTGGGACTGTTCCTTTTGGCATGGATATTCATTTTTTGAAGAAATAATTGATTTCCTGAAAGAACTGCAAGAAGCATGTGTATTCATCTTTTCCCTGATATATGCCCCTCTGATTTTCCCTTATGTTTTATAGAAAGATACTTCATTAAAGAAAAAAGACAGTTAGTACAATTATGGCCGCATATGAGATCCTCCATAACAGAAAATTCTAGTTACAAATAAGGAGAATGAAAAACCCTAGGCAAGACTTCCTTTAGCCTCTCTGCAAATAAAAAATAAAAACCCAAAATTTGGAACACCATGAACACAAAAGATAACACTATTCCATACCAAGTTTTGGGGAAACGAACCCTAAAGATGTGAGCATTCTACTTCAACCAATACATTTGGCCTCCTTAGTTATTTCTTCTCCGTATTCGATAACTTTTTTACTAAAAAGAAATCTTTCGGTTGCTTATCAAGGAGTGCAAAAAGTTTACAGAATTGTACTGTAAACAAACAGTTCAGCCTTTAGTTTAGTTGGTTATATAGTTGATTGGATTTCAGGATTGATACCATTCTTTGATTTTAAACACCCCTATTTGTGGAGTAGATATTGCCAACACTATAAAATAACAAACAGTTCTATTTTATTGTTATATTGTCTTCTCTAATGTGGACTAACGAATTCTAACTAGAACGTCTTTAGAAAGACTTTTGCTAATGAATATAATCTTCAGAATATCAGGAGCCTTCTCTTTGCAATTAATCATGTCCTAACTCAAGAGATAGGTCTTTTTATGGAAAATAAATATCTGATTAGACAGTTTGTTCCGTTACATAGACATGATATTATGAAGAAAAAAATATTTAGTATAATAATTTTACGAAAAAAAAATATATTTAGTATCTTTATGTACAATATTTATTGCCAGTGGCGATTCATTTAAAAGTATAATGAACGTTGTTACAAAAAATATGAATATATATGGTGGATTGGACAAGAGCAGTTCATCATCTGGTTCAGTAATTGAACCTGCACGCTATCGCAAAGTAATGTGAAATTACACTTTAACATTCCACTTCTTCTAGTCCTTCCTATACTTGGAGTCCACTATTTAATTGATGAACAAGATAACATCTTAACATTCAGATGCTCTATTATCATAGCAGCTTACTGCAACATTTCTGATAATTAAGTCAGCTGATAATACTAGTACTTTTTACTTGTTATGAACTATGAATCTGGTCCCAGTTAAGGCTGAGAAGGTGCAAACGCCCCGCCACTGCCTTGCATATACATGTTATTTACGTTATCGAGAGTAAAAAAACAATTTAAACTCTAGTTCAAATATTCATCTATGAGCCGCATAGATTTAGCTTACACTTTCTAGCAAATATACTTTTTCCTATATTCTTTGTCTTGCTACTTTAAAATTACCCGCTCTCAGTTAAATTTACTGTCTTCCTGTTCTGTACTTGGAGATCAGAATGAAAAAATGATTACTATGAATTACTGATTGATGCTAACCGTATCTAATTTGTTGTTAACTTATAAGAATGAGCTGATAGAGATATATCTTAAACGCTTAAGATATAAGATCATTTGATTATGAATTCCTATGTTAACATAATCTTCTATTTGTTTAACAGAATCAAGGATCTCAATAAAAATTGAAGATATAAGATCATTTGATTATGAAGAAATGGCTGCGGCTACAAACAATTTTAGTGACACTGTACAAATTGGACAAGGGGGTTATGGGAGGGTTTATAAAGGTGCTCTTCCAGATAGTACTGTTGTTGCCATAAAACGTGCACAAGAGGGTTCACTGCAAGGTGAGAGGGAGTTTCTCACTGAAATACAGTTGCTATCAAGGTTACATCACCGCAATCTTGTGTCTCTTGTTGGATATTGTGATCAAGAGGGTGAACAGGTAAAATTTGTTTTAAAGTTCAGAAATGTAAACTCAACAAAATTTGTTATAGTAAAATATTTAGTTATTTTTTATTCTTTGATTTTTTTTTTTGGAATTTCTAATTTCTGTAAATACAATTAGCTTTCTGTCTTGTGTTAGTTCCATGAGGATCTGGTTGTACCAAAAATAGGATGTTGATTACATTTGGAAAGTCGCCTTAATTGTGGTCACCCCTGGCCCACCTTAGTTGGGGCCTAAAAATAGAGTAGAGATATGAACTAAAAAGAGACCATATTTAATGTCTGGGATTGAGTTAGGCCCTAATTACAACTGATATTAAAAATATTCGTTTTGTTAAAAAAAAAAAATGTAAACGAATTAGCATCCCTTATTTCTTATTTCCTTATGTGATTTATGGCTTTGGGCTTGCAGATGTTGGTTTATGAATATATGCCAAATGGAACTCTAAGGGATAACCTTTCTGGTAAATCCTTTGCTCTTATATCTAATTTTCTGTATTGTCTATTAACTTCTTATTGTGGCCATTACATTTTATCATTGACTCTGTCATGAAAAAACAAATGTTTTTCCTTTATAAGTTTTCCTTGCTCTTTCTATTCCCAATTTGAGTACAAAGACACTAGGATTTTTTTTATTTTTATTTTTTTGTAGAAAAAGCATGCCTTTCTTGTTTTCTCTCTGAACTCTGTACTTAATGTTTTATGACAGCTTATTCAAAAAAACCTCTTACGTTTTCCATGAGGTTGAAGATTGCTCTTGGGTCAGCTAAAGGTCTTCTGTATCTACACACCGAAGTAGATTCTCCAATATTTCACCGAGATGTCAAGGCCAGCAATATATTATTGGACTCCAAGTTCACTGCAAAAGTTGCTGATTTTGGACTTTCACGACTTGCCCCAGTTCCAGATATCGAAGGAAACGTACCTGGTCATGTATCTACAGTGGTAAAGGGTACCCCGGTAAGGCTTTCATGACCGGGTTAATTTAGTTATGCTAATACTGAGCATGCTTACATTCAGCATAAAATTAGAAACTATGAGACACCATTCTACACAATTTAAAAAAGAAAATGTTGAACATTTTCCAGTTGTTCCATTTTATATACTATGATGAATTTCATTATATTCTCATTCCACTGAAGTATGATCTTTCTTTTTACAGATAACATGGCTATAAATCTGAAAAGGGATAACCTACATTTTAAATGATCAGTAATCAGTAGATTAGGTGTATTTGAACCATTAGATTATAAAACAATGGTGAATAAACTGTTTTCACTCTCTCTGTTTCTCTAGAAAAACATATTTCGTGTATTTGTGCAAGCACTTAAACTTTTGAACCAAATTCTAAGCAAGTTGTTGGTAGACCAATTAGTGGTTATGTTCAACGCTCATCTTTTTTTTGTGTAATTTTTTCATGATCTAAAATACTGGTTGACTAAGGATATGAATTTGAAAATCAAATTAGCTATGACTGTAAAACAATTTCAACAAATCATGATTCTATATTTTATCTTTAACTGTCTATTTCTCAAACCAACCTTCAAGACCAGAAAGATAGAAGACATTTTTTAATTACTAGATTTTGAGGTTTACATCCCTCTTGGAATAGCTATTTACAGCAACCATTGATTTTCATTTTCTTTAGGTTTATCACCAGTCTACTAATACTTTGATTTAGACATGTACATTTTAGTAGTTCATAATGTGCTCAACACTTCTGAAGAGAATATCAAAATAAATTCATATGACTTTTGGACTTCTGAACATAATAGAAAAGCATCTAAATGATTGAAATTATTTATATACATCAGTTAGGTTGAGTTTACGTGTTCAAAAGATTTAATCTCTATTTTTTTGTTCACTGTTTTAAACGTGCAGGGTTATCTTGATCCAGAGTACTTCTTAACTCGCAAATTGACTGACAAGAGTGATGTTTATAGTCTTGGTGTTGTATTTCTGGAACTTGTGACTGGGAGGCCACCAATCTTTCGTGGCAAAAATATTATTAGACAGGTATGGTTTGGTTTCTCTTGATAATTGAATTAAGGAGGTACATTATATTAACTTCTCATTTATAAAAGCTCTCCCATTTAACTATTCTAAAAGCTGATTTTAACTTCTGCATAGGTTAATTAATTTTAACTTATAAATTTAATTTTGGTAACTTTGATTTCTCTTCCTGAAATTTGTCATTTGATCAAATTAGAGGGCAAAATTGTGTGTAAAAGTTGCAATGCAGTGGATAGTTCTATTTCTATAATTTAATTTGCATATTTTTCAGACATAACCTAAATGAAAAAAACTCTGACTTTATTTATGCTGCTTCATATTACACTTTTTCATTCTTACAGTCACGGGTTCAAATTGTTTTAGGGTACTAAAGCAAGGCTATGTAGCTCAGTTTGTTTGTTTTTTAAATTTCAAGTTTCAACCCTGGAGTTGCGTTTGTGATCAAATCTTACCCGGACCTGTTTTAGGGATGTGAGGGTTTATTTCTTTGCTTGACATATTTGCAGAGTGAGCTTAAAAAAAAAAACGCAAAAATTAGCCTTCCCATCATTATTCTCATCCATTTACTTTTTGAACAATGTTTGTAGCTTTCATGTTCAACCATTATCCTGTTAATCAAAGGTTTAGTGTATTGCCAGAAATTGTGTTAATGGGAAGCACACTTGATCTCTAATTTATAGCTTTGATTACAATGAATCAATGTTGTAACCAAGGGTAGGGCATAATTAGGAGTTGTTTAGAAACCATGCTTCAGCTTAATTATCAGTAGCTAACTTATAGCCTATCACCAGCAATTCAACATAATTTGTACTCTGTAGTACAATATATTCCAATTTCTATTGTAATGCTAATATTTAATATTCTAAAGCCAATAAGTTTCCAATAATTTGTATCACTTTCCATAATATTGTTCCTTGGTCATTTCCCATCTCTAAGATATGAAAAATAAAATAATTCTTGACAAAAAATCTTTATTTTTCCAGGTTAATGAGGAATACCAATCTGGTGGAGTCTTTTCGGTTGTTGATAAACGTATCGAGTCTTTTCCTTCTGAGTGTGCGGATAAATTTTTGACTTTAGCCTTAAAGTGTTGCAAAGATGAACCAGATGAGCGGCCTAAAATGATAGAAGTGGTCAGAGAGCTTGAAAGCATCTGTTCTATGTTAACTGAGACCGACTCTATGGAAGCAGAATATGTTGCAAGTGGTTCTGGAAGGGTATTCAATCGACAACCTTCTTCATCTACTACCAGGACTCCTTTTGTTTCAGCAGATGTGTCAGGTAGTGACCTTGTTAGTGGAAAGATACCAACCATTAGGCCAAGATGAAAGTTGGAAAAGATCTGCTTTAATAAATGTAGCTTGTCTCATATCAGAATGTCAATACCCTCTAAATGGCTAAGATAGAATTTCGGTTCCTTATCTATGTTTTAGATTTCAGTTAGAGTTTCACTTGGGTCCCTTAAATTTTCTCAGTTGCACCAAATTGGTCCTTCCATAAGTTTATCACACTAATTTGATAATTTTGGTGACATGTGGTAAACTATAAGAGAAGTCACGTCAGCCTAAACTACATCATCAGTGCTAAAAACTGACAAAAGGACCAATTTGGTTTAATAGAGACACTATAAGGTGCCAAAGTGAAACCTTGTAAGGGACAAAATTGAAACCTAAAATGTAGATAAGGGACCAGAATTCTATTTTAGCTCCCTGTGAATTAAACAATGGAACCACCAAATGTACTATTTTTCAGTTATGCTTGTTAATTTGTTTTGTGTGCTTCCTATTTTAAGGTTAATTGACAGAGAACTGGTTTGTAAGTTATATTGATGTCGTACACCCATCTATTTATCTATTTACAATGTGTAATAGCTGAAACACAGGTGATGAGTGATGACATTGCTACATCAACCACTTGAATTTTCTTCAATTGCCACTTCATCATTTTGCTGATTGATACACATAGCTTTACAAAAAGGGAGAGAGAGAGAGAGAGAGACAGACAGACAGAGAGAGAGAGAGAGAGAGAGAGAGAGATCCTAGCTTTTAAAGGAGTTGCACGGCTAAAACAGCTGCCCTCCCATCGATTCATGTTCCAACCCTCCGTCTTGCTGTCTCGTGTTTATGTTTAAAATATAAATATATTGAGGGCCAAGATATAAGAAGAGCATGGATGCAACTAACTTGCGAGATGCATTATAGATAATGTCATGATGTGAACCTCATACACCGCAACTCTTGCACAGAAAAGTTGCAAACCCTCAACCAAGGCAATTTTTGCTTGCACATGAAAAATAGCTAATAATTAAAAACAACATATACTTTTAATCACAGAACAAATCAATAGTACATCATATTATGCATTTTTTCCTTCAAATAACCGACATAACATATCTAATTAAACTTCTTGATACCATATATGCTAATGATACCCAAGGTTCAGGCTCGTGATTGAGTTCAAGATACTCGGAAATTACAACAACTAAAAAAAATACATAATATACAACGGGCATTTTGTTGAGCCAGAGAAAGGCAAACAAAAAATGAAAAGGAGAAAATCATCCTTCCTAGAACTAAAACAAGAAAACATTTAATTCTCAATAAAGAACAAAAAGTCGCTGGACATCATATGAATAACCATTGAACAAGGGTAAATTCTGATTCACATATTCAAGTTCTTCCTTATACAAACAATAATCAAAGTGGAGTTTGTCGAGTTGAACCAAATTGCTAATTTGTTCGTTGGAGGAAAGTTTTTAGTTTCATCATTTCTCATTGGTGGAACTGAACTATGTCAATGAGACCAGAACATGAAAATTTAAAGATGCAATATTGAATAAACTTCTAGTAAACTATCATTTTAATCCTTGAAATTTTTATTTATTTTAATTTTTGAGTAGGCAAAACAAATATATTGATCAAAAGCATTGACTTGACCACAAGATGTGACATTCAAAGGCAAACATTACACAGATTGATACTGTCATTTTCTAACAGCATCATTGACCTACGAGACAGCATATTAATTAAAACACATATGCATAATACGTACTCTGTGTACCTATCTGCTGCAGACTAGTAACAAAAAAACACAGGACAGAATGTACCCCCCTCCTTACTACCTTCTATACATACTAAGGAACTCCTCTCAGACAAACATCCTACATCTACTGAATCCTTAAATTTTTATCCCCGCCCTAGCCACACCAATATCATACTCTCATCACTGAAACCGATAACATTCCAACCTTAATTTGCTAATCGCTGAAATTGTGGAGTGTTATTATAGTAGTCTCTAAGATTAAAAAAAATGTCAAATAAATCTCTGAAATTGAAATTTGTTAAGCATATTAATCTTCATGCTAGTTCTGTTTGGGACTATAATAATAGTAAGTTATGAAATTTAAGAATTATAATGCTAGTAAGTTGTAAATGTTAGGGACTTAAATAGCAGTAATTTCAGTTTCAAGGATTTATGTGGGATTTTCTAATTTCAAGGACTAATATGACATTGCTTCACAATTTCAGGAACTAAAATAGCAGTTTACTCAATAAACTTCCTAGTCCAAGATAGAGAAAACTTCTAGGCTCAAATACTACTTTTAGTGAAACTTATATTTAGCTCACTTCACCAAGGGAGTTTAGGTTGGTTGAGTAACGTGTGTGTTGGAAATTCTCGGTACTATCTTCTATTCCTATGAATAAAAAATAATAATATTTGCCACACTTCAAAGAAACAGATGGCAGTTTGAATTTACAAGAATTCTGATGTAACTGATTTATCTTTATGTTAATTATATTTTATTATTTTAGGATTATGCAGTTGTTATTCGGGATCAATTTCAATATTTTAGTTGTAGATTTGGGTTCCGTTTCCTTAATCGTTTTCTGCTCTTATCTTGTAAGGGTATTATATAGCTATATCAGATTATCAGTAATAGTAAGATGTCATTCCCAATTGTTGAATTCTGATCATAACAGTAACCTGTCTTATTTCTCTTGATCGACTAAACCACTTAGGATTAAAGTTTCGAAGATGTTTGGAAGGAGTTAATTAACAATGACAAAAATGGTAGTGCAATCACCTCCTTCATAGCCAAGCTTCTTTAATATTACACTATTTATTTATATTTTTAATAAAATATTATATTTTAAAATTAAGATAGTAAGAATTTTTTTTATCTAGATCACAGATATTCTTCACTAGAAAACAATCCAAATTGAACTGGATAGGATTACTAGGAGCATTAAAGCTATCCCTCCCCATATTTAACTAAATATATATATATATATATATATATATATATATATATGTGTGTGTGTTTACAAATAACTAAAACCCACTATTATTCTTACTAGTTTACAACATTTGTTATATACACTACATGGAATAACATTACAGCTTACAATTTATAATTAAGAATTATTTTCATTTTCCTTACCAATTCTTTTTAATTTTATATGAACTAATAAATTAATATGAGATAAAAACTTATGCTACGTGAAAGTGAAAAGAAAAAAAAAAGTTATATGACAATTAAAAAAATAAAAAAGAAAAATAGAAAAAGAAAGAATTAGACACCGTGCTTAAGCTTAACAGGATTCTTGAAAAATGTTTCCCATTTCTTATGCAAGCATGCACATCCTTAAACTGGTATCTATTTTATCATGAAAAATGAAATAATTACTAATATTAAACTAGCAAAGCTCCAAATCACATACACCACCAAAACAGAGTACCCCCACCAGACAATCAATCAAAGATTAGTAAATATACATTTGTTTTATCTACCAATCAATATTGTATATGGAGAAATATAACTTTTCGAATAAATCAATCATACACACAAAAATAAAATAGGGGTATTCTTGGACCAATAACAAACGAAAGGCACAACAAACACAAGAGATTCAGACATTTCATCATACGAGTCAAATACTATGGCCAGTTGCCACCACATTCAACCAATTGTGTTTTCAAATGTTTTCTCCCGAACTTAAAGTTGTCCTCAAATTTAGATATATTTATTTGTCTGATGTTGGAGTAAAAGGTTTTTTTCAATTCAAAATTGGAGAACTTGGGAGCAATATAGGACTAGTTCCCTTGAACTTGGATCTATTAATATTATATTTACATTTGGTGAATCTACCAGCGCTCAAGTTCATACAGAAGGGTCCCAAAAAAATTCTAAGCCTCCAAGTGCTTACCTGGATTCATGTAGTTAGATGTCCAAAATTGAAAACCATCTTTCCCCCCTACCATTGTTAGAAGCTTATCAATGCTGAACAAATCGAGAATAACTAATTTTGAGGAATTGGAGCACATATTTGATTCAGGGGATGCACAAGAACTCAAAAGCCTATATACTTGTTCCCAACAAGTGTGCTTCCCAAAACTCAAGGATATTAAGATTCAAAAGTGCAACAAGTTGAAATGCCTTTTTTATAATTTTGTGGCTGGTCATTTCCCCAGTCATACCACTTTGAAAATAGAAGAGTGCTCTCAATTAGAGAAGGTTTTTGCTTTTGAATGTGAAGCTGATGATGGTGGTCAAGAAGGGACTAAAGAACAAGTGGTGCTACAGAACTTGGAATACATAACACTCAGCAGTTTGCCAAATTTCAAAGAGATTCACCACATATTAAAGTTAAGAAATCATGTTAAACAGACCATAATGGATTGTCCTAAATATTCTCCCAGTTTATATCTACACCCAGGTAAAGTTCTCATATCCTTTTTCTAAGCACAATTCTTATGCCTTGAATTACATTGCTAAGTGAAATATTATTTTATTATGAAGTTGCTGGTTAAACTTTGCTCGATGACAAAGTCCTTTCATAAGGCTTTAAAGGATGGAACTACTATACGTCTATACTCGATCTAATTTGCTACACTTGCCATTTTCATTTTTCTTATTACTTCAACTCTTGCAATATTGCATCCATGCTAGAGGCACTTCTTTCTAGGCACAACTGATGGGTTACATGTTTGCAATTTGTCTACTCATTTAAATTTTTTTTTCCTTCATCAGATATGTAAATACAATGCTGCAAATAAGTATGCAAAAATTAAAACCTGAAATAAATCTTAAAGAAGAACGCTGTGGACAATGCAACTCTGATTAGACAAGATGGTAATATTGTCAAAAGTATTTGAAGTCATTACCCAACTAATCTCCATACAATGGAATAGTTTTGTCAAGTAATCTTTTTTTTTTAAGTTAGCTATATGTAGATAACATTTCTGCCTATTTAAATCAATATTCTAAAAAAACAAAGGATTGACATAGTGGTGTATGTTTATATTATATTCATATATGTGAGAATGATTTATTTAAAGAGAAAACTCGCATTCGATTCTCACCATGTGCAAAATTCTATTGGATCAACAGCAGTCACGCACTGTTAATGTATTAGTCTCTGACCCGTGTGATTATTCTGATCTAGTGGATTGAAGAACACTCATATTCTCTTACCCATAAAACAAAAATCAATATTCTAAAAAGAGTTAATGCTGGTTACATTTGAAATTAATACAAGACATTTAGTAAAAAGCGGCCATACTATGACTCTTTTGAGTCAATCAAAAAACTAAAAAAAGGTTAAAATGTGTCAAATTTATATTATGCTCTAACACTCAAACTTTTTTCCTCTTAACTCAAGCACTCATAGAAGCAGAACAGGAGGATATTTAATCACTCAATTCTATTTCATTGATTTGATACAAATTCGTACAACTCATGTTCTTTTATATTCGTGAACAAATAATATAATAAAATTAATGACCTAATAATAGTTTTTATCAAGAAATATTCGACAATAGATGCATATAAAAGACATTTGTGGCCAACGTGTGCTTCTCCTAGCTGTAATTTAGGCTTGAAGATAAGCTTTGTTTTCTTGTAGAGAAACTTCTCAAGCAGTCCAATAAATCTTTGATAAAATTGTAATTTTGATCTTTCTAATTTTCCAAATTCATGATTTTAGTGCCTTTGATTTTTAATTGTAACATTTAATCTCCTAGTTTTATAAATGTTATTTTGGTCCCCTTGTAGATTATTAACTAATAATTATGATTATTAGAGATATTAAATTAATTATAAATTAAATAAAAATTATAAATCATTAAAAAAATTAATAAAAGACTATTAGGGTTAGTGTTAGTGGAGTCACATGCAATAACAGAGATAGAAAAGGTGTTTGCGAAAAAGAAGAGTACAGTATTATAAAATTAATAGGATTAATAATTTTTTATTCAAATTTTTAATAATTAATAGTTTTGATTAATTTATAATTAACTTAATAACTCAATTAATCAAAATTATTTATTAATAATCCATCAGGAGGATCAAAATTATCAATTTATAAGACTAAGGGACCAAATATTACAATTAAAATTCAAAGAAACCAAAATCATGGATTTGAGAACCTAATGGAACCAAAATTACAATTTAACCTAAAACCTTTCTTCCAAATAAATAACTGTTGTAGGACTTTAGGTCTCTATGTTTGTCAAGCTTGGCCTATGTACGGTTTTAGACTCCTTAATTGTGATTGCTCACATTTAATTCTTATAGTTTTCCAATTATTCAAATTAAGTCTCCTATCACAAAATTTCATCCAATAATGAACAAAAGTGTAACATAGGTGTGACATATCATTGAATTTTAATACAGAGAAAGAAAATTCAGGTCAAGCATGCATCTTAGTTAATTTAGTGATTTCAAGTGCAATTCAACTCCCTTGTTTTTTTATAGCATGGCCTTAATCCAGAAAACAGCTTCAGTGTCACTTGTTGCATGATCTTGAAAGCTCAAGGAATGTTCAAGTTGGTTTCCAATAACATATCCCTCTTGTAGTTTGTGTATCACAGTTGTGTACCTAATGCAAACCAAATAGTTTCACGTGAATGTTGTGTAAGGATTCAAGGTTAAGCATGAATTATTTACTTTATTCGTCATAAACCTGTTTAAAGCAGCATTTTCATAAATCCTGAACTTGCTTTCTGTACAAGAAACAGTAAAGTCATAATGTAAATTCAATCAACTTCCAGTATTTATAAATGAAAGCATCCAGATTACACGTTAACAAAACATTGTTTTTTATGTATTATAACTAACATACTGAAAGATATCAAATCGAATACACAGCTTACACTTTACTTCCATTAATCCACAACAGAAAGTATTGTCTACTACCATAATATACTCCATGCAAGTCTTAATACATTTTATAACATTTTTTACCAGTCATTAGCTCCAAGATTATGCTTTCTTTCTGAAAAATTTGGAGCTGGTTTTTTCTAACTTTTTGTGACACATTTTCTTGCTTCTTCAACTAGTTCAACTTTATCTAACTTCCTATCAGCATCCTGAACAAACTCATTCTTCTCTAACTTGTCTGAGTCACCAATTTCATTTATACCTTCTTTCGACTTCCTTGTATTGTTTGACAGCTTTATAGATGCCTTTGGTTTCGGGTTTCTCAGTTTTAATTTGCACTTTCCCTTTTGAATCAGCAGTAGCAGGATATTTAGATTTCTTTGGAGTTTTTTTCTGAGAAAACTTAGTTCTCTTAGTTGGATTTAATCCCTGTGGTTTCACTTCGTTGTCAATGCTGCTATCTAGAAGATATTCCTGAGAACTCTCTGATTCCTTAGTTTCATAAACTGCAGCCTGTTTTGTCTTTTTTGTCTTGCATTCTGATTCAAAATTACAGGCAGCTTTTGGTGCTTTGGTTGCACGCACATTTCCTTCTTCCTCTAAAATATTATTTCCCTTTTCTTCAACTGAATCTGGAAATGCTCTTACAATATAAATCTGCAGTAATAACATGTTAGTTTCATTATTTATTGCTAATATATTATCTATAAAAACAATTAGAGGAATTGTGACACACTTCAGTTCACATCACATACTTGGCATGTTTACCAAATAAAGCCCAAAAGCTGATTTCTGGCAACACCAAGACAAAATAGTGTTCATAAATTGATAATAAATCTGTATTATAGTATCAAATCAAGCATAGATTAAAAAAGCGGCGCTATAGCGCGCTATCACGCTCCGTTCGCGGGTTGCGGCACCCAGCCGCTACTTCCGTGCCGCAACGCGACGGTTTCCGGTAGCGGACGGTAGCGGCGGATGGCGGCAGTGCGGTTGGGTAGCTCTTGCGGTGCTATCGCGCCGCTCCACCAAAACGCAGTCATTCACACTTCCGTTA
>PYAF01005727.1:1370286-1391426 GCA_007407185.1 Glycine tomentella
AATGGTGATTACCTCAAACCTCTTTTTGTTTTCTTCAAGTCTTTGTTTTCTAGCCTCTTCATAAGAATTGTTGGAGCAACCCTTTGCCATCTGCTAGTGCACAAGACAAAATGTGATTACTTATATCAAATGTCACAAAAAACCTCACTAACTATTATCCAATAGAACAACACAAAACAAATGTGAAATGATTTCCAATGGCAGGTCTTAAAAGACAAAAGCTGAAAACTTTTTTAAGTTTTCCGCTTCTTTTTTCTATATATAAAAAAACTATGTAAAGAAAAGGGATTCATCTAAAAACTTCGGTAACAGTAGCAAAACTAAAATGGGTCCAGCACAAATTACTGAAATTAGTTCCAAGTTGGAGAAGATCGGTTTTTTATATCTTTGGAGGTTGTCAAATATATGAAAGAATCCAACTTTGCTGAGCAAACGCAGTTGAAGAGTGTTGAGGAAATGCAGCAAAAGAAATTTGAGTAAGAAAAGAGAGGGAAAATGGTTATTACCGAAAAGGAGAGGAAGGCGCAGTGGATTGAAGTACTGAACTTCTGCTTTCGGACAGTGTGAAGAAGGTGGCAATTTTTTATTTTCAAACCTCGTGTTGCCGTTGCCTACTTTACCACAATAATAATAATAATAATAAATAAAATAAAAACAATTTCATATGAATAACACTCTTCTAAGACTAGCAACATGGAGGAGCTGATATGGTCCATCTGTTTAAGGGTGAAAATTGGATTGGATCAAACCAATTCATATTCTACATAGGACTCAATTTTTAAAGTATAATGAGGTATGGTGGTCCATTAGATCAGTCCATATTGATTTATTTTTTTCGTTTGAATTTATATAAATTCAAAAGAGAAAAAATTAAAAATTTAAAAATATCAAACTAAAATAGGCCCATTTGAATTTGGGTTAATATTTTTTAGTCCAACCTAATCTAGTGTGCCCTAGGGCTAGCAAAATGGGCGGCCCGGCCCAGGGTGACCTGACCCGATCTATTGGACCACACATTGAAAACTAGCCGGCCTAGGCTCAGTCCATATTTTTTCAAAGACAAAATTTATTATGCATTTATTCCACCTAATAAGTATTGGCAAAGCCATTTAAATTGTGTTTAATGAATACTCAAATTAATAATATTGCTTTTGGGATTGTCACTTCTTATAGACATTTAATTTTATGTTTTACCTTTTAAAAAAATAAAATTGTAATTTAAAATTATAAATTATATTAATAAGTTTATTATATTTTATTTAATATTTATTATATATTACTAATCGGGTCATTTTGTTCGTCGAACTAAATGATTTGGACCAAAACATATTCATTTCTATTCGAGCTGACTTTTTGAACCCAGCTTAGCCCTAATTGTGGATCAGTCCATCATACTAAGTCCATTTTGTTAGCCCTAACATAAACGGATCGAATTCTTAATCGTATACTAAAGAAAAAGGTTATTTCGTAGTCATTTCATATTGTTATATTGGAAGTAATATATATATATATATATATGTAGTGTTTGATCATGATCATGTCTCATTTAAGATTATCTTTAAAATAACACGTATTAGAAAAAAATAAAATAAAAAAGTATAATTCAAGCACATAAAAAAAGTTTTAACTATTGTGAGTTCTTGAACTTTTATCCCTTTTATAAATAGGTTTTTGATTTTTTCTTTCTTTCAATTGAACCCCTTGGTGTTTGTTGTATGGATAATTTTTTTAGTCCTAAAAGTATAATATGAGAATGTTATTCCTAGGTATTATTAAAAAATGTGTTTGATTAACTATAAAAATTGATTGAGATTATTTTTTATATTCCCATGATAATTAAAACATATGTTTAGTTGAGTTATTAATTCTAGGGAATAAATGTTATAATTATTAAAATATTCTTTTTACAAAAACTCTGGTCACACTCCTTTTTTCTTCCCATGTTTTAGACGATAATTGAAAGAGAAACAATAATTGCCTATTAAAAAAATGAGCATTGGAAGAAAAGAAAGAATTGTTGAAAAATCTAGGAATGAAACTGACATTAAATCAATTAATATTTTTGGAAATAACTAAATAGTTCGTGAAACAAACGTCCTCAAAGTTTTTTTTTATTTTTTTAAGGAATGTAAAATAATCAAAATCACTGTATTTGTAAGAACAAAAAACATGTTGCTGATGGTAGATTCACGACAAGGGTCAAAACAAATAACGAGGAATAGTAGTGGTCAAAAACCCATATTTGTTTCAAGCCTAAAATAATTTTTAAGTACATAATATAGTGAATTTTATTTTATATTCTTATAAAAAATCATGTTAAATCTCTAATAAAACAAAAATTTATTTTAATTCTTTATATTTTATTTTAGTCCCTCATAAATTAATAAATTTTGTTTTTGATCTCTAATAAAATGTATTCATTTGTTATTAGTCCTATTTTTTAAAGGAAAGTTAAAAACAAAATTTGTTAATTTAACAGTGACTATAACCAAATATCAATAACCAAAAATAATTTTTTTTTATTTTGGGACTCAACACAAAATAATAATATTAACAACTCAAAATAAAATTCGTTAAATTATCCATTACCTTAAATATAAAATTTGCTTTGTAGGGACCTCAGAACATATTTAATCATTGATACTGCATATATTTAGAATTTGATATGCAATGAACTCATCAATTGAACTCTTTATTAAAAATGATAATATAAAATTTCATGTTGATACCAAATTAAAAAAACAAACAAACAAAAAAAAGACACCTAGAGAACCTCTAATGCAATGCATTGTCTTCTTTAAAAAAAAAAACGCAATGCATTGTCATTTGGGTTCCTATAATATTAAACATCATTATCCACTACTCTATATCTAATATCCTAAAATACAATTGATACTATCAAGTGAAATTAAGGGAAATTTAATAATAACATTTATGATAGTGGATCAGATTTTTTTTTTTAAGGGGTGGATCAGATTTATAATAATGAAGTATATATTTCTGAGTGTGGAATGATTTTTAACCAAATTTGAGAGATCCTGAAATTATTTCCTTTTTTCCATATTCAATATGGTAGAAGACAAGTTAATTTGGTAGTGCATTCCTTAGCTAGAAATTATATATGATGTTTGATGTTGAGCATACTTATAATATGATTTCTCAGTGTACTCAGCATATTATATCAACAATGACTCTGTTGTTGTAAAAAAAAAAAAAAAAAATTGTCCTTCTTGCGGTTATTTCACGAATTTGGTCCCCCAAAATTTTATTTTCCCAAATTTATTCTCTCACTATTTTAATTATGCATTTTTTTTTTCATTTGGTAATTTACATAAAATATTTAACGGAATTACTCACATGACAATAGAGTGTTGGTGTTGATATGCAATAGAGTGTCACATCTATATTGAATGTCAAATAAATGAGTGACCTGAAATTGCACAATTAAAATAACAAGGGACAAACTTCAAAACAAATAATGAGGGGATCAAATTTGTGATTTGTTAAGAGAACCAAAAGTATATTAAGCCATAAAGTTTTAATGCTCTCAAACTTTATAACTTAATCACCTCTCTATGAGCTATATAACATATAAGCAAGACTATAAAAAGCATCACGACCCTCTTTTTAAGAAACTATGGTCTTGTTGCAATCTCAAGCACGATAGTTCAACTTGTTTATAATTAGGAATAGGTTTTGAACATAGTAATAATGAGTGTAATTGCAGTAAAAAAAACATAGTAATAAGGACAAAAGTAGGAGTTATTGAAAATGATATTGATGTATAAGGTGGAGAATTATTGAAGTTATTAATTTATATATCCATGTAGAAAGTTAAAGAGTTATTTAAAAAGAAAACTAAAAACTAAAAGGACACTCAACAAAGGAGTGATAAAAGGTAGGAATAGGTAAAATTTACTTACACGGCTAAATGATAGAAGTTCAAGAAGCTTAGACATCACAAGAACTCATGTCTTTGCTTTTAATAGATTATATAATTAACAGACAGATAGAAAATAGAAGTGCCGACATGTTTTTCTTGTTTTACGCTTATATATAATGATCTTTTATTCTTTGTGTTCAAATCATAATCATAAATAAATGTTAACTTAGAGAAGTTTACATTTGTTGTACATGAACTTGAACTTAAGGCTGAGTGTCCGGCAGTTTGGTAAGAACTGAGTGCTCTGGTTTGTGATCACATTCGAAGTCTAGATGAACAAATGCCCTCTCAACTTCTGGAAGTTTCTCTAGCTTTATCTGAAGGCTCTCTCCAATGGCATGTGCTTCTTTTAAGGGTAAATCCTCTGGGAGTTCAATGTCAACCTGTTACAGTAGAACCAAAATCATAACAACATCATTTCTTTTATCATGACATAAGTCACTGATACAGTGATACTAATTAAAATCTATGCCTTTTAAGTTTTAATTTTGCACATTCTGTTGTGTTTTGTACATAGAAGAAACTAGAAAAATAAAAGAGACATAACCATGGAATAGTGGAATAGGACCGCAATGTATTTCTCAGGGAGAATGTCTTATGAAAAGAGTTAACACAAATAATTTGCCTTAAATTCAATATTACAAAAAGGGGAAGGGAATGGGAATTAAGGTTAGTCTTATATATAAGTAATCTATCAGTACAACGTCAAATTAAATAAAAACTATATTTTATATTTAGGTTACAGTCTAATGTTTAAAACTGCTGAGAATGTTAACTTTATAAAAATACCTCCACAAAATATAGAACGCCAAATGTGTAGGCACGGACAGTGTCAATGCGCTTAATTTGAGCGTGCATTACGACAAGATATGTCAGCTTCTGCAATACTTCAGGAGGTGCAGATTGTCCCACTAGTGAAACTGCAAATTTATCAAAATAAAAACCTCCACAAAATAATTTTGCATCCATGCTAATCCTAATATGTATAAGTGATGATGTGACATCATCAAAATGTTTGATAATAAAAAAAAAAAAAAAAATCAGTTTGTAAGATGATACATCATCACTTAATTAATGATAGAGACTCAAAACAAAAGTTTCAATATATTAGAGATTCAAACTAATGAAAAAATTTATTAGGGACCTAGAACAAAATTTGATCATTTATCATGAATCTTAAATATATTTAAGCCTATAATGTAATGAAAAGAAGGTGCAGCTGATCATAGCTTATCCCCCCACCCCAAAAACAACCTTTCATATTTATTTCTCTATATATTAAATATAGGACAAAATTTTGATGCAGCTCTTTAGGTTCTTTTGGTGATCTCTAATCAGAATTGAATTTTCTCTTAAAGAACTGCATCTTAAGTTTTACCTGCATTTTCCATCACAGTGCTAGACCAATTTGTGATAGTGTAAATTGAAAGTAAAATAGCACCAACCGGGTCGATCCACCAGTAAAATTTATCACCAAGAACAGCCGCAACTAATCCAATCACATTTGTTACAACATCAAAGTGGTGATCCTGCAAGTTGGCATTTGTAAGATGTTGCAACAGTTTCTTGACTCAATTCATAAAGCAGTTACTTATCAAAAGAGGACACATACATCCGCATAGGCACGAACAATTTTGTTTCCTGAGCTTCTACAATAAAGCCAGAGTGCAAGCTTCACCACTGTTGCAAATATCATAACGGAGTACAACCATACTAGCTGATCAAAAGACATCTTCTCAGGAGGATTGTTTTCTATTAGTTGTTGTACAGCCGTGATCAATACTTGAAAGCCTGTTGCAAAATGGATTATATGTAATCTTTTTTTCTCATATTTCCAAATGAATGTGCCTTTCCTAGATCATGTCCTTTAATATAATCTATGCCAAATCATACAGTATTATGTAAACATTTGTATGTTTGCTTGAATATCTTACCAAATTAGGTTCATGTTCCCAGATTTCAGTATGATGAAAAGATGTATAGTGTAATGAGTAAATAGTCTATGGACTGACAGTGTAAAGTGCAACACTTTACTCTGTCCAATCACAAATTGCATGTGTGGTAAGTTTGTTGACTTTTATAATAACACCTTAAAAGCCACGCATACCATGATTTCCTATAAGTTAACAGTGTAAAAAAATTTAAACTAATAATGCATAGAAATAGGCTAAGTCAATTCAACTCACCAAGTGTTGCCATGACAGCTGCAAAGATAATTATGCCGACTGGCTGCACCCTCAACTTTCCAATTGGGTATTTGTACATATTTATATCCGTCATTGCAAGGTGGGTAAACCAAAGTATGCCACCAGCCATGAAGTCAAGAAGAGAATCCAATGTTGATGCTGCAACAGCTATTGATCCACTCCTTAAAGTCACATAAATCTAGATATGTATATGAATATTGTTATTTAACTGAGACAGTACCAACAAGTATTATACATACAACAACAAACATTAAGGGAGATTATACTAAAACAAGTTCAAGTAATATATTGTTAGAACTCTTCATATGAAATTTCACTGGCATGAAGTGAATCCTATTAATACCTGAAAGATGGGTTTATAACTAATAGAACCTGAACTTGGTCGCTACTTCAAAAGAAATTCATAACATGAACATGCCTTCTATTCAGAACAACTACTTGAAGTTTCATTGCTAAATGAAAATATACATCTTATGAATATCACCTTCAATGCCAACAAAGCTGCATTTGCATAATTAGAAATCTTCATTGCCCGTTCATGTTCAGCTTGTTTTCCAATGTCTTCTACATCAGTGCAGTCCGATATTATTATGGAGTCAACTTCTTCAAATGATTTCAGAGTAGCAAACTGTCTTTCATAATATTCTTTCTCTCCTATAAAAATTGAAAGATGTCACTTCAAATAAGAGAAAAGTTCATGCTTTGGAAACAGGTCATGGTTCTATGACAGAATAAAGCAATCAACCAGCCCAAAAAAATTTAACAATTCCTTCGTTGTTATTGAACTAAAAAAAATTCTATCAAGTATTTCTAACTAAATATGTATGATTTTCTCCTTCAGAACACATAATGCAAAGCCGAATTTAAGTTATTAAGTATTGGATCAAAATAGGGTTTTGGTGCAATTTCACTAAGTCATTTGTCTAGAATCTGTTACTCCCTTGAAATTCCTTTGTTCGGTTTTATTAAAGTGTATTGGCGATAATGGCTAAATTGAGAAAGACTGACAGAAAAATCGTCTATTGAAAATACAAAACAATCTTATATTGATATGATTAATTTTATGAGCATGATATAAAAGTACATGCCATAATCTAATTGAGTCACACAACATTGAATATAGTAAGTGGTTTTCATTGTATGATTAACACACTAAGCCATAGTACACGCAGGCACACGCACACACCGCACAACTTTAACTTTCAAGAGAGAAATCAGAGAGACCTTGACTTAAGTGGCTGGTAGAGGAGACTTGATGGTCAAACCGAAAGGGAGACTCAGAATCGAGGCCAGAACGGACATTATCAGGAAGCTTGGACAAGAAAGCTGTTCTAAGAGAGTTAAAAGAATTCCGATCATGGTTCTGGTTCCCCAGTAGTGGCCTGGAACCCCAATTCTCATCCATTCAATCACAGCTAGTACTAGTGCAAGTGCTCAACCATGCACCATGTCCAATAACATACATATACAACTCATAATAACTATAGTATTAAACAATGTTTCTGCTGTTGAACATTTGACCAATTGACAATGACACTAGAGAACAAGCATGCTGAATGCTGCATGCAGCATGCTGGCACAGCAAGGTGTCTTGGAAACGTGGTTGTAGTAAACTAATAAAATTTGAAGGTTTGACTTGAAATTTGTGCTCACATGATCTATTTTAAGTTGCAGTTGAACCTAACAACGGATGACGAAGTAAAGACTAAAGGGTACTGGAATCTCGCTTAAATAAACATTGATTTTAACTGGTATGATTTTGATTCAAATGATAAGTGACATCAAACTTATCATTCTAACATTAAATTGATTGCAGTTTTCTCATTTTGAAATACTAAATTGATGTAATTTCTTGAAAGAGCAAAATTGTTAGCACTTTACTTTATTTTAAGAAGTTTAAGTTCAATGAGCTGAACACTTTAATTTCACATGCATTTTTTAAATTTGAGGAGAGAGGGGAATGCTGACATCAGAGTTTGATGACTTTATGCAAATTACTCAAACTCCTCAGCATTGGTCCTTTTAAATTTGAGATTACAAGTTACATTATTCTTTTTTTCTTAAATAATCTAACATTTTAGAAATTAATGTATAATTATTAATATTGATTAAAAATTAACAATTAAAATTATAACACATAGTTATATATATATAATTATTTATTATTCCCGTATCATCCTAAGTTTTTTTTTTATTTATTTAGACAGACAAACAAAAACTAATAATGTTACATTAAAAAACAAAACTAATACTTATTATGAAGATTAGTATAAAAAGTAATCAATTAACATCAAAATGAAAAACTAAAATGACACTTATTTTGAGACTTATTTTTCTTCATACACAATATTTATTTTGAAACAAAATAAGTAAAATAGTCATCCATTTTTGATTAATGATTATAATTATACTTCATTTTTTTAGTGCATTCCTTCAACTAAAAAAAGACAATTACTTTTCCTTTAGATTGAAATTTCATTGGCTGAAAAGAAGAAAAAAATTATTCCAGATAGAAATGTTAATAAACTTCTAGGCACTCTTTTTCAACCATGTTATTGAACACAATCTCATATTTACCCACTAAGATAGATTGGGCACTTATTAGTAGAACCGGAACCTGATTTTATAACCATTTTTTAGCAAAATACTATTTCGTTAAAAAGGCTCATATACTGATCATTTTCTTTACTGTAGAGATACGAGTCAAAATTTAGCGAGTATTAAGAATGCTTGTTTTGAATTAAAAAATGATAAAAGTAACTCAACCATTCTAGAGTTTAACATGCCAAACTAACTCTGGCATTACTGACAAAACATAAATTGTCTTTCAAAGTAATATGGATTAATGAAATAGACCATCAATAAACACTGTCAAAGCTGAAAAAGCTCAAACTCAGACATCTCAAAACCAAACGGTAGAGCAAGTTTCAACACTGTCACATTATTGGGTGGCTAAACAAGATCAAGGCAACAAACTTGAAGGTTATCCAATCAGCTTTTGCATGAGCTCAGTACCTGTGAGACAGCTTCTCCTTTTCCAGGTAGTTCTGAACATACCTGCATCCATCAAAAGCCATATTAGACATACAATTTAACCAGGCGGGGAGAAAAAGAGAGTCATTTTTTAGTCGAAGCTACTTAGCTAATGAGAAATTCTATGGAGAGGAGGATCACTCAAGAGGTTGAACTTTTCACCATGAGATGCACTCTGAGATTCATGGCAGGATATATTATCCAGCATTTATTTTCTCCGTTTAAGATCCACCTCTCCAGAGAATTACTGTAGCTAATTTCAGTTCAATTCCAGCACCTATTTTACTTATTGACCAATGCTAGCAGACTTAACATTAAGCACTAATGTACCCCAGTACCATAAGGCTCCTCACTAAGCGAAGATATGGAAGAGGGTTATTATACGCAGTCTTATCCTTGCATATGCAAAGAGGCTGTTTTTGGATTTGAGTCCATGCTAAGTTAACAGATTTGTTTCAAGAAAATAAATACCAAAGCAAATTCTGTTTTTTAATCTTCCTTTGAACTTTTAATAGATAGAAATTGCAATAGTTGCTGAGGGTAAATCACATTGAGGGAAAGAGATATAATGCAGTGGAATAGAAAAACATACATTACACTAGTTGTAATTGTTTAAATTTTAAAAATAGGATGACATGGAATGAACCTATTGATTCCACCCAAAACCTTTTTTTCCTTCATAAGTTACAGGTGATGTCCAACAAAATTTGCACAATTGCATTGTTAATAGTAACATAAAGCACCAATGTTGTTGAGATCACAATCTTCCTCGAAGGATGGCACAATCTTCCTCAAAGGATTGCACAATCTTGCACTTTTGTGTGGGAGCTTCAATCCAATTATTCTCACCAATTTAAATTGGTGAGAAAAATATATGATCATAGGGCAAAGCTTATCAAACCACTGAATGGGGTGGTTTTTCATAAATCTAAACGACCTTCCATTTAAGTGGCAGGGCTGAGCAACCCATTTTTTCCCAAAAAAAAAAAAAAGAAAAATCCAATCCTCAAAAAATCTAAACTTTGTATTTAATTAGCTAGAATCTTATTATCTGGTTATGTGTTGCTTATCCTCCCCTTCCAATCTTAATCTCAACAACCTTGTATTCTGCCGATTTGTAAGCACAATGTACGTTAAAAATTGACCTAGGCTTCAAATATGGTTTCTGCAACCAAAGCTACTAATCTCCAACGACACCAACAAAAACATCGAGGAAAATAATACAAACAAATATTTCCTAATTACCTTATATTTCCTCTAACACAGAAAACAAAAGGGAAAAAACAAGCAAATAAACAAACAAATTCTTAACACCTGAAGAGGTCGCCAATCCATTGAAAAGTACATCAAACACAACAGAATAATAAACTAATTAAGTATTTATTAAAACAGATTCGTTCCATTTTCCCTAACAGATCAGAACACAAAGCCCGAATCCTCTTCAATTTTGTTCCTTCAACCAGATCCACTCCGGTCAAGTTATTTCCAAAATCAACAACAAAACGTTGAATTGTTCATCGTCGTTCGATCGAATTTACAACCACAAGCAAGTACATACATAATCATCGCGCAAAACAGAGATAGAGCGAAACCCTAATTTAGAGAGAGAGAGAGAGAGAGTTACGTGTAGGTGCCGACGAGGGGACCGAGCAAGAGAGTGGCGCTGATCCAATTCTCGGAGACCTTGTGGTGAATCTTTGTGGGTAAGTCCTTCCAGAGACCCGGCATTATCTTCTGCTGGAAAGGGGAGAGCGCGTAGATCACTGATTTCACCGGCACAATCTGTTTCCCCATCTTCTTCTTCGATACGAACGAACGCGAAATCTGAGATGAAATCCGCGGAAATATGAACCCTAATTTCTAGTTTGTTCGGTTGAGATTGGAATTGGATCTTCTCTCTGTGCCTATTCCAGTCCAGTACGACTGCGTTCCGCTATTGCCCGGCTCACAAATTCTCCATGTCACGGTTTATTTTAGAAAAGTTTTTTTTTTCTTTTTTTTTTGTATAATTATTTTAAAAAGTGTGGAACAAGTGTCATGTTTTTTTTTTCGTTTTAACTATATATAAGTGTTTTTAGCTTGTGTGAAATATAAAAATATAAATTAAAAAATATTAAATGTTATTTTATAATAAAAATATTAGTAAAAAAATATGTAATTAATTTATTGGAAAAGTTGACAACAATATCGATTAGTCAACTGGTCCGATTGTTAAGAAATAAATTCATAAAAAAATAAAAAGTTGAGTTTTTTTTATTTGAAGAGTTTTTTTTTTAGAAATTTCTATTTGAAGAGATAAAACAAATGAATAAGTGACATAATGCTTTTTTTATTAATAATTAATAATAAAATGAAAAGAATAAAGTGAGTTTTAATAAATAATAAAATGTTTGGTTCAACTTATTTTAGAAGGTTAGTTTTTTTCATCATCTACAGATAACTTCTAAAAAATTATTATTTTTTAATTTAAGTTAAACCTAACATACAGACATGCTTAACCCAGTTGTTTCACATTTTATTTTTTATTTTTATTCACCTAAAGATATTTTTAGAAAAACTAAGGATAAGGGTGTGTTTGAAGTAGTTTTTAGTTTTGATTTTCGAAAATTTTAAAAATAACAACAGTTTTTAGTTTTAATTTTAAAAAGATAAATCAATTTTAAAAATATGATTAGTTTTAAATAAACTTATTTTGAAAGTTTCATATCATATTAAAATTAGTTTAAAAGTGTTTTGTGTGGTGATAATTAATAGCAATGATAATGATAACGACAATGGTGGTGGAGGTGGAGGTGACATTGGTGGTGGTTGTGACAATGACAATATTATGGTGATAGCGATATTGGTGGTGACAGTCAATGTTGACAATGTTGGTGGTGGTGATAGTGACAAAGGTGATATTAGTGGTGTTGACAGTAATGGAGGTTTATGGTGATAGCGATATTGGTGGTGACAGTCAATGTTGAGAATGTTGGTGGTGGTGATAGTGACAAAGGTGATATTAGTGGTGTTGACACTAATGGAGGTGAAATTACTGGTGATGGTGGTGGTTGCAGCAACGTTGATGGCGGTTGTGGTGATAGTGACGAAGATGGTATTGTTGATAGTGGTGATAACAATGACGGTGACGGTGACCTTAATGGTGGTGGTGGAGGTAGCAACGCTAGTGGCGACGATGATGACAATGACATTGGTGTTGGTAGTGGCACCAAGTGATGACGGTGTGGTGGTTGCAACGACATTGGTGGTGGTTGTGGTGATAACGAACATGATAGTGGTGATGGTGATAATGACCATGGTGGTAGTGGTAACAACGATTGTGGCGATGGTAATGGTGGTGGCAATGACGATGGTGGTGGTGGTAGCGCGTTACTAGTGGTCATGGTTGTGGTAGCCAATTATGACAATCACAACAATGGTGATGGTAGTAATGACGGAGGTGATATTGGTGGTGATGACGGTGATAGTGACAATAACAATGGTGGTGGTGACAATGGTTGCAGGAGTAATGACAACAAAAAATATCATTTGTCAAATGTGAAAAATGTATGTTTTTTTTAAACTAAAAAATAAATTCACAAAATATTTTTTCTTGATTTTGAAAATGAGTGTAAATTTTTTTTTAAAATGATTTAAAAATCATTTGAACTCCATTTTTGTCAAACACGCTTTGTTTTGAAAATTACATTTAAAATTCAAAAATTAAAAACTCACAATCATCCCAAATTGATCCTAAGTTATACATTAATAATATAAAGTAATTTTATATTATTATTCAATTATAAATCATTGTGTTTAAGTTTATTGATTTTTATAATAATTATCTTAAAAATTATATTAATGAACAATTTTTTTTACAGTATGAAAATGTGTATGATTAAACATATTTTTAACTTTTGTAATTCTATGTTAAATTTTTTACTCATTTATATATTATCAATTTAATCATGATTCAACTACAATAAAATCATAAAACAATGCCTTCGTTTCAATTATTGGTCATATTTTCAAGCCACCGCTTCATGTATGAAACAACCAAAATAGAATAAATAGAAATAAAGTAGCATACGTATCTTAGATGTGTAGAGTATATTATGATGCTGTCATTGTCACGTACAACTATAAGAATACTAATATAATGATGATACATCAACTCACCTTAATTATTGAGCCTACTTAGTTATAAAGCAAACTTTAAGCTCACTTTATATGGTGTATAAATAAATGTGGTTTGGCATAAGGATCGATGGAGAATATCTGGTGGTGGCTAGGGCATGATGGCCCCATGATGGACTTGCAGAAATCTAGAACAGTCCCACTTTACAAAGACATGCGTTAATAAGTCAAACCTAAAAAAGATTAGTTTGGCTTAGTAGAGCTAAGGACAACAACATCCACGTCTACTGCGTTAACCTCAATGGCGCTACCAACATTAGACATTATCCTTAAGATATGTGCATTACAACAAAACGCGGTATTACTATGATCAAGAAAGTACATATTTTGATGTTGAGTTTGAGTTTTGCATATATAATTACTTTAAATATAATTATGTTAAATACTAATTTTTTTTTATATTTATAATGATTTTCCTCGACTCAAACAAAAGTTCATTTTATTCAAGAGAGGATACCTATGACCAACTAAAAAAAAAAATACTCTCACATCAAACTCTTCTTTCCATTCAATCATGAACTTACAATAATAACAATAATCAGTTTATAAGTCCCAGCAGGGTTGTATTTATAGACATTACAGATATATACTAATCAATCGGTCAAAATATAATAATAACGAAATTCTCCTAATTTTACAAGTCTATTGATACAATTGAATTGATTGTGGCAATGAATATGTGTACCCCTCCCGTTTTTCTTCCCAACTTTTTGTGAAGTTTTCCTGTTGCTGCTTTGCAGAATTAACATGCAGGAACTGAAATCAAATATGCTATGATTCTCAATGTAGACACATACTATTGGTCAGTTTTGGCCCGTTTCATTTCGTTGGAGTTGAATGTAGATGGACTCCCACTGAGTTGAGGGCTCTCTTCTCTAAAATTGGAATTCAGCATAGCAAGTTCTCTTAGTTGTTGCCTTTTGTAGAGATCCTGTGACTCATCCTGCACGTGAAACGGAGGAGAATAAGAAAAACTTATACAACACAATATCAACACTTAATGTCTCTTTGCTAATTGGTTTGCAACTTGACTAATGGAACATTTTGCTCCAAACAAAACCCACTTTCCTACACATTTGTGTCTATATGGTGCAGCTAATTTATTAGCGTACAAAATTAAGTAAACACTTCAGTGATTTGAATTTCTTCAATGTTGTGCAGAATAGAATGGTAAATAAACAAAACATCAGTGGGAAGGAAATAAAGTTTTCTGATAACCTGAAAATTCTTATTTTTAAATTTGAGTAATTGCCACTATAAAGGAAAACAAAGTAATAATTAACAACACCTTGCATAAAATGTCTAGGGAGAAAAGTAGACACAAAATATCTCAGTAGTAAGTAATATTCAGAGCTTTAAAACTATAAGGAGATACCATGGGTTTGAGTAGTTCTTCTATGATTTCCTGTGCTTGCCTCAGCCTTATATCAACAACATTGACAGGTAACTCGGCCTCAATCAAAACGTGCAGTGGTTCATTTAAGTGTTCGTAGCCTGGCCTTCCCCTTAACAACTCTTCCTTTGGATTATAAAAGATAGAGTGAAGTTAATGGTTACAATTAATTTATGTAGTCAGAAAAAAAAAAAAAAAAAAAAGACACTCAACAAATTGAAAGGAGAAGCAACTATGACATTAAATTAGGTTCTTAGGATTTGCAAGTTGCAAGACAATCCACTAAAGAAGAGATGATACCTTATCTAATTCTTTTATTGAACCTTTCCCTCTGATAAATACACGGCAACCTGTGGTAGCCTCCACTCGCTTCAGTGAATTACCCCTAGGGCCAAGAAGCCGTCCAACCAAATTGAACTGAAATTTAAGCTAGGCTTAGTGACTCAAAGCTCAGTAGAACACCATAAAACTATTACAACAATACATGGTATAAATCTGCATAAGGTTACAGCAAAAGGCATTAAAATGTTCTACATATCTTCTTACATGTGGATAGCTATCATTAGCAATATCCAAGCGCAATATCCTCTTCACAATGTGAGAGCTTGGGACACCTGGCGATGTTTGCCAATCCACGTTTAGTCCTTGTACTCCAGCTAACCCCTTATGTAAGATTGGACTCAACCTCTTAGAAAATGAAATGACTAAAGGTAAAAAGATAGAAAAAGAAGAAAGGATGAATGAAATGGAAGAGTAATAGTATAAGTGATACATGATACAAAGAAAACAAGTTGTAGCTGCTCGGTTTCAACAAAACAGACTGTGGGATTGAATTTAAATTCACAAATATAGATAACATTGGTGTCATTAACTAACAATTCCAAAAGTTTTCACTGTTAGATGAAGACATGCCTCCTCACACAAGAGAACATAAATAATGCATAGGTTCACCTACCTTGTACCAAAATTAAACTTTTTATCAAAAGAATGGGGTAGACGGGTGGTAAGGACTAAGGATCAAACTCTAGATCACTTGGTCATAGAGACTTTAATACCATGTCATGAACTAAGGATCCCAAAAGCCTAAACTAGTGAAAACAAATAAATGGTGTTATATATTATATTTCTAATTTCTAACTATTGTTACCCTATGCACAATGGAAAACAGATAATGTTAAGCACCTGAAGTTGTAATAACAATCCATGAATAGCTTATAGACTAACATTGAAGCAAAGAAAAGAAGAAACTCAACATGCATGGAAGAGTGCTGGAGAGTGATCTATTAAACAGAAGTATGGAACAGAAAAATAAAATACTTACTTCATGTGACAAGCTGTTCCAGCCTGTAAAATTTGGTTGTATGTCTAAAGAAGGCATAAGATTGGGTTTGGGGCTTCCAAACTGCACTCTGTCATAGTCACTAAACCCTTGGTTCTGCATCATTCCATTCTTTCCAGAAACCCTTAAAATCTCTGATAATAAAGTAACACTAAATATAAGAACGAGTTTAAAGAATGAGAGACCTTACTACTGTAAGTTGTCAAATATGAGCACGAAGGGTACTAGCTAGTAAGCACATACAGTTCAAGCCATGACTATGGAAACAAAAAGTTCAAAAAAAAGCATAAATATTTAATAGTAAATCTGATCAGATAAAGTTTGCTCTACTCATTGAAAAGAATATGCCTAATTTATTTCTTTTACTATAGTGGATATATCATCAATCAATAAAACATTTTGTTCGTTATTTGAAAAAGAATAGCGATAATTGTATAGACACATTGTTGTGGAGAGTAATGCATATTGCCGCCATCTTTTAGGACCTTTTAAGGATCTTTTCCTCCCTGCATTTTGTTCTTTGTTGCTTTTCAGTTATCCGAAACTCACCAACTAAGATGATTGATCCCTTTTCATGAGTTCATCAACAGTTATGAATTCTATGGAACTATGTTGAAGTTTGCTATCGTCACATATAGGAGACTAATCTGGTTTCCAGTTACATGTATTTTGTTCAACAACATAGACTTCTATTTCCTTTTGCAATTATTAGTGATGACAGAATTAAGCATCAACCAGTAAATTGAAATGAAATCCTACGATACTTCAACCCGGTGACAAGATCATAACTTGACAATTCAGTGCAATTTGAAGGAGTTAATAATAGACCTCAAGACAAAAGGAAAATGAGATACTAATCCAAGTGACTAGAAAACTGTGTTTATGACGAGGCCCAAATCACCTGAAACAAGAGGTAAGATCAACAAAAGGAGGAAACTACCAACAACAGAAACCTTGGAAGGTTTAAAAAAATGGCCTGCGACTGTGATTTTGACTGCAACATCAAGGTTTTTTTTTTTTTTTTTTTTCTTTCTTTCTGTGGTCACAATTGTGACCACATCAGCCATATTTATCATAGATCATCACAAAACTGCAATTTCTCGCAATGTCAAGGATCACTACAAAACCTCGATTGCAACCACAATTTAAAACCTTATGATATTTAGAATAACCAACCTTGATTTAAGAGCCTGGTACACAAGGGTAGGACTTGCATGAAAGGTCCAAGCTTCTGGTGTTCTGCTAGCAGCTCCAATAAGTACTGACTATAAAAACGTGAATAAGAACATGCACCCAGAAGTTAATTGAAATCCTGACACCAAACATATACGTATACATATAACATAGGTACCTAAAAAATCAAAATTTCAGTTTCACAATAAATAACAGAAGAAGAATCACCCCCCAATCCATTCACCTTTCAACCTCAAAATTGCTTCTCATGTTTACGTTTGGTGAATTGGCCCTTGCTGTTGAAGGTGAGGAAATCTGATTGTACAAACCAGACATCAATTCTACAAGAATTAAGGGATGCAAATTTTGCACAGAAAGGCTATAGAAAATTCAAGGCACTAAGAGAGAAATAAAGGGTTGATTGAGATGGGGTTTGGCCTCAAAGATCCTATTAAAAAAAACACAGAATCACCTCACTTATGTTTGAAAGGAAGAAAGAGCAAATGGTAATGAAAGAAGGAAAGGTACAAAAAATAAGAAATATAGATGGAGGGCCACCTTCTGTTGTTCAGTAGTAAAAGCAAGCGTTAAAGGGTGCCACTCAATCCATCTATCCCTCTCTGAAGGTGTAATTTAATTGTTGTTTTGTTGACTTCTGTTGCATATGCAATGTTGTATGATTACTCCTGATTAACTAGTAGGTTTGAACTGTCTATGCAGCTCCGATAAATACTCAGAGGGAGAATTTACTGCTGATAATAATCTTACAAGGCTGAAATACGATTGTCACCAAGAAAAGATACATGTCTATAAAAAAATTGGATGTGGTCTAGAGTCTAAACAAAATAAATTTTTTTTCTATAAATAGTTTTTCTTGATTTATGAGTAAGGCTGAAACACTATTGTCACCATTGTCACCAATGAAAAATACATGTCTATAAAAAAATTTGATGTGGTCTAGAGTTTCAAAATAAAAAATGTTTCTATAAATAGTTTTTCTTGATTTATGAGTAAATAATTCCACTCTCATCCAATCACAAATTGATTTACAGCATGATAAGTTTTTTTCCCCACATATTTTCTCTTTCAGAGGCAATCCTGATCAAGACACATTCAAACATTAAATATGAAAATCTATCTTAACAAGGATTCAAACCTTGGTAACACCTATCCCAACAAGAATTCGAACCTTGGTTCACCATGTTATGAGAGACTAACTTCTTCTGTTAGACCCAATCCTATTAATTACTACTTGATAAGTTATTCACTTTTATTATATTGTTGGAGATATGATATTAGTCATATAAGACTTGATCTTATATGTTTTCTGTTTATTAGTTAATTAGATATATATATTAGATTTATAAGATGTTGTTAGTTTATTTATATTTACTAGTTTGTTTATAAGAACAAGATTAATTTTTAGGAGCATAAGGCAAAGAGGCCAACCCTTGGCTGATGTGACCATGAGACTTCTCAACTAGAGAAGGGTAATTAAAATCCGAAAGCAATCATTGAAATGCCGAAGCAGTCATGCACGCTCCAATAAGGGTGCGTGGAGGTGGATTCACTTCAATCGGTAACAAAGAAGAAGCATAGAGAGGGTGCCCCAATGACCAATGTGGGCCAATGGCACCAGATCCTGATCTCGTACACTATTTGAAACCAATCACCCTCATGTTTCACGCTTATGTACATAACATAGCATAAATGATGATAATCAAATCCCTGCAATCAGTTATTATTGTTAGTATATATTAACTGGCAAGCAATGAAAATAATCAAAATATGATAAATATCTTCCCAACAACCTCCAAAACTAGCAACCCTCATCACCTCCTCTGCCCTTAGCAAATAAAATGTCTAAATAATGAAGGGAAGAAATTATGTGACAACTATTAACCTACAAGATATCTTCATTCAAGTGGTATTGCGGTAAGGAAATTTAGTGATTTTTTTAATTATAAATGAAAAAAATAAGTATTTAACCATTAAATATAAATCTACCAATTCAATTCAAATGACTTGATGGTGAAGTATAATTTTCAGATACGGAGGGTAAAACAGAGAAAGAGCTTATAGTAATCTTGACAGCTTAATAACTATGATTATTTGATTACTAAAATCAACTTGCTTGCATTTGTTTGAAATATCATATGCTATTTGTTTTTTTTAAACCACCTTTTGCCCCATTTCTTGTCTTACTCGAACCAACCCTACTGACCTACGAGAACAATTCTCTTTTGATTGAAACTTTATAGGCCTCAGCACTGGGAAATCAAGACCCACACACACACACACACAACACATTTTGTATCTATTTGTAGATATTTTTTTTAATCATAAATATGTTTTACTTTATATTTTATTAATTTTTTTGTGACTATTTTTTATAGAATTTTGAGAAAACAATTTAACATATTTTTCATTTTTCCTATTTAATTTTATAGCCTAACACACGAATAATATATTAGTTATTTCTATATTTATTGTGATTTAGTCATGAATTAAATTTAATGCCAAGAAGGCATGGTAAGAGACTTGTAGAGATCTTTTTCTTTCTTTTTCTTTTCCTTTTCATATATGATAGTGCATATTCTAAAAAAATCTAAATATATAATGTTTATAATACCATGTTATAATATATTATTTATTCCTAATTTTGTTGCCATCTAGTGTCATGAAATAAATTTAATTCCAAGGCATATGGTTAGAAACATCTTGTCTTTATTTTCCATTTCATATTAGGATAGATGTTTAATTTAACAATCTAGACATGTCATCATGTTAGTAATATCATGTTCCAATAAATTTGATAGAGTATAAGGTGTTGTACTTGGACTTGGAAGGGAAGAGGAGTAAGGGGGAAGAAAGAAGGAGGCATAGGATTCCTAGGACTCTGGTGTGCTTGCAGAAAATGAATGGCAACGCGCATGTTGGGGCCAGGGTTAGGGACGAGAACTTTGTCAAGCAAATAGAAGCCATATGATAGGTCACAATTATGTGAGTCATGGCCATCGCAATTCTAATTCACATTCCTTTTCTAAAAATTCACTCTTTACGATTATATAATTTTACTGAATTTTCAGATATAATATTTTAGTTAAAAATTTCTAATAAAATTTCCATGCTTTGTAAAAAATTAAATACGTTTCTACATGATCATATAAATTTTAGTAATTTGTAATTATTTATTATTTTATGTGATATCATATAGAAATTTAATTAGTTTTTGGTGTACAATGACATGACAACAAGGTAATTTGTACATAGGACATTGTACAAATTATCCAAACTCTCACCATGAGGTGGAGTCTAGTGGGTAGAAACTAAAGTTTAAAACTTTGAGAAATTGCAAGCATCACATTATTTGTTATTACACACTCTTTTTAGATACAATCTCTATTATTAACAGAAAAAAATATGTTTTTAGTCCTTTTATTCTTTTTTTATTATCAAAATTGGTTTTATTTACTGCGCACATTCAAATGGTGAAAAAAATCCTCCAACTTTTGATATTAAATGATTAAAAAAGGAAATGTTTTTGGATGAAAAAGATTTTTTTATATGAAAGAAAAGGACTTATTTTGATGATAATATGTGACTTAATATTTAATAAATAGAAATTTTTTTAAGTGTTTTCAAATAGAAATATATATATATATATATATGGTGTGTGAAGAAATAAAAATATCAGTTATAAAATTAGTTTGTACAAAAATGGTGTATGTTTTTGGACAAAAATGTTAATTTTGCATCACTATAAGATTCTTTTTCTCTTCTTTCTAAAACCTCTTTTTTCAAGTCATTTACTCCATCTTTTATAAACTAATGTTAGCTTACAAACTAATTCAAATATTAAATATTATATTTTGT
>PYAF01005727.1:1400749-1428728 GCA_007407185.1 Glycine tomentella
AATTCTAGAAGAAGAATTCTAGCCATTAGATCAAATAAATCTCCACCATCCATTAAGGAGGAGGAATGGGTATAAATACCCATCTAGGTAGGCTCATTTGAAAATAAGAGAGAAGGAAAGAAAGAAAGAAAAATAAGAAAGAAGATAGAAAGAGTATGAGGCTATATTGAGTAGTGTGTAGGAAAATAATTAGTGAGTGCAATTTCCTACATAAATAAAAGCTTTTCTTTCTTTTGTCCCTCAAATCTTTTTCAACAGGTACCTAATTAAATTTATTTTTTAACTTAGAGAAACTTAGATTTTCACTTTTTTGGAAAATTTGATAAAAAAAAAATATTCTTAGGAAACATTGTTTCACGATGATGTTATTTTTTAAAATCAAACTAAACATAAAAAGCTAACATTCTCAACTTAAGATTTCAAAAACTAAAAATTTGTCTCATTTCAAACATCGATCTCCTCATCGCATCACATTATTGAGGCAAGCAAATTCACTAGCTCACACTTTGGCTGAAGCAACCGAATTCTTAGTTGGCCCCTGCTCTTATAATTGTTGTTCCTACTTTGCTGACCTTGTGGTTGATGAAATAATAAGAGAGTCCGTTTCTATGTAAAAAAAGTGTATTACATTATTAAATTGATGAATTTTAATATTTAATTTGAAAATTTATTTTAATATTTAAGTCTTTTTTATATTTAATTTGAGAATTATATATTTTTTTATTTCTATAAATATGTCATTTTTTATTTTAACTAATATAATTTATGTTTATTTTAACTTTAGTATCAGGGAATTATTGATGGTGTACTACTTTGTGTTAACTTGATAGGATGATATCAAGTGAGTGATATGATGATGTTATCATTTTTTAACAAGATTAACGACAAAGACAAAATATAAATACAAACATAAATTATAAAGATTAAAATGAGTTTTTTTTAATAAAAATGAAAGAAAAGAATTAAGACTTAAATGAAAGAAAATATAAAAATCTATACTCCCAAACAAATTATAAGTAGTTAAATACAAAGGTTAATAAATATATTAAAAGGAATTAATTTATGATCGTGTTATAAACATCTGTTATAACAATTGTTAATTTATTATTTTATAAAAATATCTCGATAGGTTGCCATTTTTTTTTATTCAGTAAATCCAAAACATACTTAAATAAACATCAAATTCTCAAAACAGTAAAAGAATTTACTCGCTTTTAAATTCCCAATATTTTTTCTCTTAACCTTTTTTCGGATTGCTTCTCAACCTCTGATTTCTTTATACTTAAGACTTCCCTTTGTTTGTGCTATCCCTTTCTTTACCTCTCTTTCCTTCTTTAGCTTTCTGCTCAACATTATTCAATATTCAAATAGATAGATTATCAATAAGCAGCATATGTGTTCCATGTGCTTAAAATATGTTTGATCATAAAGGGTAATTGACCATTCAACCATGTTTATTTTTCTTCTTTTCGTTATCAATTTCCAACCTCACATCAAAACCCGCCACAATGGCAAAGAAATTATATAATTTACATCATTGACGACACATCATGCCGCTCCTGTAGTATAATTTAAGATCATGTCTACACTACTTTTTTTTGTGTGAAAAATTTCTAAATGACAACCTTAATTAAGTTACAACATCAAAACCGCTGACGAACAACCTAATACCATTTCACAAGAAGCCATGCCATGGCTCCTGAGTCCAATGTAAGAGATCGTGTTTACACTAGTTTAATTTTGTGCACAAAATCAAAACGAATGCATTTGACACTTGGTTGTTGGTGATTGGTGTGCAGAGAGATACGTGGCGTTGGCCACCTCTTTGCCAGACAAGCCAACACGTACGAGTCAGGTCTGACGCAATAGCAACAAGCAACCCCTAATTCCGGTGTTTCCACTATAAACAAGCATAAAGGCATGACACGATAACGTTATTTAAAATGTAAATGATTCTTGCTATGTGGAATTTAATTTTCTTTTTTGTCTAATTTAATTGGTATAAAATATTTATTTATTTGGTCGATGATATATCCATAAGAGAATTAGCTAATTACCTTTAATAGAATTATCTATTTTCAATCAATTTTTTTCATTTATACGACTTAAACTCAAAATTAACTTAAAAATATCGAATTTTATATTATTTAATTAAATTTTTTTAGGTATCTCTCATTGATTATTAGAATTTATTTTTATCTATAAAGATTGAACTCAAATATTAAAAAATTTATAATAATTTGCACACTTAAAAACTTCCTTAGTTATAAAATTTAATTTGAATCCAACTAATAAATAATTTTTTTATTTAATTATTTTAAAAATCATGTCATCAATATAATTTTAATTGGATTAAATAACAATGTAAAATATATATGCTCACAAAGTATAAAAAATATATGATTTATTATGTATAGACACGAAACGTTTCTCATTAATAATCGAATTTATTTAATTTTCCCTTTAAAATAGGCATGACAACGGGGGGATGTTTTTGTTTACCCCGCCCCTGCCCCCACCTCTCAAAACCCCTCTTCCCCTGCCCCTGAAAATCGATGGGGACAGAAATTTGCCCCCACCCCCGCCCCACCCCTATTGTTTTTTTTTCTTTGTCTCCCCGTCGGAGCCAACATTTGTAGCCGAAATTTCTCTTCGAAAATCGCTCTTCCGCCGCGAGCCACCGCAACCCTTTTGAGATCCCTGTGCAATAAGCTCGAAAGTCCGATTTTTTCCCGGTTCAGGAAAACTAGTTTGGTCTTTGACTTGGAACCATGAGTGGAGTTTTTGGGATTTTGTTAACTGCGGAGAGTTGCAGATCCAGGAAGATTCTAGAGAGAGAATAACAAATGGGTTTGTTGGTTTTTTTAGAGAGGTTTTGTTTTGATGTGAGGGTGAATTGTTGTGGAGATAATAATCTTGTGTGGGTTTACTCTACTTTATTGTCGCGTACAGAAGATGCGAATCGTCATCGACAAGGGTTCCAAGCAAAAAAGGCGAAACTTCACGTGACGGTGGCTCATCATCATTCATCAGTCATCACTATCAATGAACCTTTGTCTCAATTTGTCAGTTGCAGAAATCAGAGATGTTGAGGTCACGTTCACATAGCTCTCCATCACAAGGGCCAAATTCAACATCTCCTCCTTGCAAGACCTTTGAAATGTTGGCATCAAGCTAGTCATCCATGACCACTATTCTCCAGTCATATCGACACACCCCCAACAACCTCTGTTCCTGCAAGTTACAACATCGTCATCAGCAACTCTAGATTCACCGTTTTGGCAGCCAATACTAGGGGTGGGGTGGGGGCGGGGCGAAATGGATATCAGCATTACCAAAATCGCTCTCGCTCCCGAATTTAACATGCTGGAAAAAAATCGAACCTAAACTCGAATCTGATCAACTCGATTTTTCCCATCGAAATTAGGGCAGGTGCAAGTAAAGTTGTTATGCCTACTCTAAAATAAATTACTAGTCTTAAACAAGTTAAATTCAAAATAAGAAATAAATAAATGACACATTTTGTTTAAAAATTTTAAAATTTAACATAGTCTTTTGAATTCATTTTTTTATAACTTTTAAACATTTCTTTGAATTCCACTAGATTTTTTAGGTGGTTGAATCTTTTAAATTTTTTAATTTAATATTAAATATTAAAATTTTTAAAATTAGATATTTATGTTTTAGAATTTATTTTTTATTTTTTTATAGTAAGTAGAATCAAAAACCCATAAGCAAAGAAATTAGGTTATCATGCGAGGCATAGCAGCCCCCTAAATAGGTCATCCCTCGGCAAGGGAACAAAAACTCATAATAACTCTACTGACCAAACATAGGACTAACAAAATATTTTTCTTTTAATTTTAATCTAATTTTTTACATTCTATTTAAATCTAAAAATGCACATGCTATACTAATATTAAACATTTGAGGGGTTGTTAATCAGTGACCAATAGATAAACATTTGATAATTTTTTAAAACTTATTCTTCCATATATATCACAGACAATATATGAGATCGTGAGCCTAGCAAGTAGCAAGTTATGGTCTGATACTGTACGGATATAAAAGCAAATGGCTTGCATATTGATTTACTTACCATATTTTTTGTCGGTTTATCGTAATTAACACACATAATCACTTAATTAAATAAATTATACGTAATTTGAACAAATATGGATTTGTGTCGTTGGCATGTGTAACCACAGAAGGACAAAGAAACACAGATGTGTTGCTCTTTGGAATAAAATGATTGCCAAAGGACTTGAAATTCATGTTAATTGTTGGAGCACTTATCACATGGGTACGTGGACAAGGAATCCAGGAAAGAGGTCTCCCTGCACCCTGCATATACTTCTGAATTTGCAAAAGTTAAAAGAAAAGGCACAGCCAAATAATTAATCAAAGTACGAGAATAATCTTGAAAGTTTTGGGATAATTGAATATAGGGGTACTATTCCACTAACCCGGTCTGAGGTTAATTTTAATATAATAGGTTTGAGTTTTAAAAATTAAATTTGTTGTAGTTTATAATCTAATTTAATTTATGTTTTAGGTTATTACAATTTCAGGCAGTGTTTTATATTCTTAAATATATAGGAGTGAGAGTTTTAAATAATTATGTATTAATGATAAATTTTTAATTTGATAAATAATATTTTATCGAACATATGATATTATATTTAAAATGATATTATATATAATAAAATATATTTTAATTTAAGTTTTATGTTATATATTTTTTAATTTAATTATATACAATGTTATGATATATTAATATATATTTTTTTATAGAATTTAATTTTTATGCATTGGTTTTCACTAATAACCAATCAAAAATCATATAATTAATAATAAATTTAAAAATAATTATTATAAAATTCGATAAATTTATAATATACTCCTAATGATAATTTTTATTTAGCCAATAGTGTACAAATTCTCTGCACTATTCATGTTAATTTTTTACTTCTTTTATAAAAATATTATTTTTCTTTTAACACACTTCTTATATTAATTATAATTTTTATAATTGAATAATCTCGTAGAAAGTTAATTTCTAAAACCCATATTATTTATAAAAAAAGAAAAATAAATAATGCATTTTAAAAAAATGCTATTAGCCTAATTTTTAAATAAGGTTTTAATTTTTACTCACACAAATATTTATCTTTAGTGTTGAAAGATAAATCATTACAAAATCTTAACAATTTTTACGTGACATATAATATTAACAAAATATATTATCTCTTTATAATAAACTGAAAAGGTTGAATATATGTTAGGAAAAAATTCAACCTGTTATGGACTCCTTTCGGACTTGCATGTCACATGGCCTAAGGCCCACAACAATTACATAGTTATTTCACCTATTCACTACTGCTATATAAAGTATTTCATGTCTATATGTACTAATTGAATCTCACTTTACACATCTCTTAGAGGCTCTAAACAAATTAAAAGATTGATTATAGAAAACACTTGGCCAAAAAGTTAGATTGGGATATGAAAGCCCTAAAGATATTCTAAAGACCTCACTAGGAGAAGAAGGAAGTAACAAAAAGATGGAGGAAGATATAAGCAAACAAGGAACATAGAGGTAAGGAATCTATTTAGAGAATCATTGCTCTTAAATGCATATATAGATAAAGGGTGAGAACCAAATTAGGGTTTGAAAGTCCAATTAGTGAATGTGGACGAGTCTTTCGTAAAGAATTGACGATGAATGAGACTTCAAACACATCCCTAGTCTTTACCTATCCTTTCATCTTTTGTTGGTTAAACACACACATACTCCATCAAACTAAGACCTAAAAACAATTACAATAAAAAAAGTAAACTTTTTTTCTCCCTTTTTCACATTGTTATTAACTTTTAATTGTATTTTTTAATTAATTGTCGAGAGACAAGATATAACGGGTCTTTAATAAAATTTATAACTTATTATTATCATGATGTTTAGAAATTGGGCTTTAGGGTAATTTTTAGTTCTATTCACCTAATTGAATTAGTTCTTCCTCTTTCTTTTCACTTCTTCCCTGTCTTCTTTTTAAACACAAATTTGTGTGACTCCATATGGAATTGTTATTAAGATTTACACAAATTTGGATGTCAAATTGTTATTAAGATTTACCTGAGTTTGCCTTTCAAAAGATAGTCATTTATTCATGGAGACAAATTACCCATTATACTGAGCTAACAAATTTTTCAGACTTTAATTATTATTATTATTATTATTATTATTATTATTATTATTCAGACCAAAGACATTTATCCCAAAATCACTTTAGAATATTTGACTATATATAAGAATATTTGAATATTTTTTTATTTTCAAAACTTAAATAATATTATGAATTAAAACTTAGTGGGAGTTGATCGCTTAACTTTGTCAAGTTTACAAATTTAAAAATAATTGTTTTTCGTTTAAAAATTTAAAATACTTTGTAAAAAAAATGAAACTATTTAAAGTTTTTTTTATAAAAAAATCACATATAAAAAATGCAAAAAAAAAATAATAATTGTATACAATAATATACTATCATTTTGGTGATACTTTTAAAATAATACAAAAACTGTAAAATATCCCTTATCAAATCAAACATGCGTTGTTAACGTGTGGTTGAAAATCTGAATCGTGAAGAAAAGCTGTGTTACTATATATCTCTTGTTCGGTGAAAGTGAGAAATGAAGGTACTGTAGATCCGTGGTAGGTAGGTGAGTGAGTCATCTCATTTTAAATTGGACAATTCTAAGTACCCTAATCTGTTGGGACAATTCTAAGTACCCTAATCTGTTGCTTCATGTTTTTCTCCGCCAGACTAATTAGTGACTTCAAATCCTTCACACACACACACACACACACACACACACACACGGCTACGGCCACCAATGTTCAGCACTACTCCGTTTGTACAAGCTCTTTGTATGTACAAAAAGTAGACCCAAAATTGTTGCAGCCGATCACTGTATAAAAGAAGATAAAGTAATAATATTAATAAAAAAAATAAGATTACATTTTAATAGAGCTTACATATAATTAATAGTTAATTTAATAATAAAAATACATTAAAATGTGTAACCCGTTAATGTTTCCTCAAGATATTATGACCTCACTGAAATTTCTGATTATTTGTATTGTTAAAACTTTACTCTTTAGGGTTGGTTTACGTAAACAATTTAATTAAATATTTTTTGAATGGGTGTTTAATTATATATAAATAGTATTGTAAAAGTTATTTTTCAATGAAAGAGAAATTAAGATTTTTTTTTCAAATAAATTCTGAACTGTTTTATAAGTTTTCTTAAACAAATTATTTTAATAAGTTGAGAATAACTTTTTGTCTGTGTGTGTGGAAAGCAAAATAAATTTCATTGCCAGTAGTATGCTATAAAGTCCATCCAATATATGTGGAAAGCTTAAAGAAATACCATTAGTTATTTTCATAACAAAATGTGGTGGGTTAAAATAAACTATAAATAATATCTTTTAACAAACACACTCTTAACTTCCTAGTACCATCCGAGGGATTTAGCTCCGGTTCAACAAAGTTATAGTAAAATTTTGGTACTTGTGTTTTATTTTTACAGACAAAAAGAAATTTTCTTACCACCATGATTTACACTTATTTTAAATAAGTAAACATATAAATTTTATTAAAAACGTTTTGAACAATTTTAATAGAATGCAACAATTTTTTAAAATATTTTATTTTCAATAAAGTATATATTAATATTTTACGGATATTAATTGAGAAGGTAAAAATAGAAATATGATAATATGAAATATTAATATATTAACATCACAATTTTTAATATATTTATTTATTAAGCAATGTTGTTAGGATGTTTGTTAGCTATATATACTTTTTAATACTTTTTTACCTTTATCTGCTTAAAATATTTAAAAGTTAATGTTAACAAATTCATTGATATGATGAAACCCATTAACATAGTAAAACAAAACAAAAATCGTTGATATTATATGGAGTAATTGTTATTATAGTAACAACCATATAATAATAAACGACACCAAAGGATATGAAAAAAAATTCAAAATCTAAAACCTAGATAGTGACCATAGAGTGTAATAGAAAATAGTGCACTACAGTTGAGTGAATCGACTACTGGCACAAAAGATGAGAGAGAATGACTTAAAGGGGTAATGAGAATCCCACCTTTCATCCCACTCTTCTTTTTTATTTATTTATCTCTTTCTTTACAGTACTTAAACAGTACAGGTAGGTTGGATTTTATGTGTGTGGTAAGTTTCTCTCTCATTTTTTCAGGGAGAGAAAGAAAAGAAAAGAGCGTGTGTAAGAGAAGAAAGGAGGTTGATGACTTTGTTATCACAAAGGAAGAAGAAACAAGAAAGAAAAACGCTCTACTCCTGCTTCTCAATATCCAATCTCATTATCATATGTTTGCGGCAAAAAAGTCTACTGCAAAAGAAATTCCCTTGCTGGGAAAAGATAAAGATGATTTTTCCTTACCTTTGTTTTTCATTTCTTTTGGAAAACAGTGCTTTGCCAGATTTGTATGTGTGGTTATGAGATCTTCAATCGCTTTCCTTTCTCTGACTCTAATGAAGACAGTGACACTTCCCATCTTTTTCTCTCTCCCTCCCTCTGCTACTTCTTTAATAACACACCTTCTCTTCTCTTCCACTGATTTCTGCTTCTGACCCTTCAACTCTCTTCCACTTTTCCCATTTCTATAAGTTTTGCACTCTTAATTTTTTTTCCTTTGATTTTTTGGCTTGTTACTTTACTTATATAAAGTCATTGGTTTTCTAATTTGTGTTTTCTTCACCCCTTTCTCTGTCATATTGGTTCTCATTTCTTTCAGCACTGAAGGAATCATGGTGGGAATTTATGAGAATGGTAAAGCTGTAAGTGTAAGATGTAGTATAGTTGATGTTTATTTTGCTTCTTATTTGCGATATAAGATGACCCTTTAGTTTTTCTGCTTGTGAATATAACATTGCACACGTGTTCAAAACTTAGAAAGAAGCTCTGGTTTTGGCTTAATTTAGGCACGTTCATAATTTGCCTGCCGTACTTAGATGATGTATACTAGATGTATACATTGATTAGCTTGTGCATGGATAATCAAAGGGTTAGAAACAAGGGCACACACTATTCTACTATTGTGAAAGAAAACATTCCTGAGGAATTCTTGATGTCTTATATCCTTTTTTTTTTTTTTTGTTGCTTTAACACTTAGGGTTAGGGTTCTTTGTGAGAGTGCTTTTTCCAATAGTTTGAAAGCTAATTACCTTGAGAAGTTGTAGAATTGATGCTGATTCAGAAAAAATATAGTACTTTCTTTGGCATATGAGAGTGCATTGAACTTGCAATTCCTAATTTATGAACATATCTTCAAATGGGAAGGATAAGGGTTCTATGCAGAATATAATTCAATTCATTCTCTAGTGCAATTATATCGGGTGTTACCTTCAAAATAAGTAAGTTTCACAAGCCAGAACTATATTTGAAACAATCTGAAATATAAATATTCCTGTTATATTAGTAGTGTATATGAATTATGATTTATTGTATGGATTACATGTAGTGCCTACTGACCAGAAAGTTTTATTTGATTAAATTGATTACTTGTGGAAATTATGAGTAAGCTCACTTTTAAAGATTTCATAAACACTAAACACAATTATTTCTGTTTCAAAGTTTTGGTTGTCTTTTGTAATTATCTTTTATTGTTCTTGCGCCCGTGGCAAGTTTGATTATTTTCACTTATTTTTTAGAGATCTAGCACTCTATCTAACGTGTTTTGAAGTATAAATATATTTTATAACTTTTGTTTGAACATTGTCTCATTTTGATTTTGTTTTGATAGACCTTATATATGGTGAAATATTTTAATATTCTTGCTATCCAAGTTCTTTTCAATGCTATTAAAATTGCTTTTGGATTAATATTAAAGATGCATATACTGTTAGGAATAGTTGAAGAGAGCTTCCTTCAGTCCACTCATGGATGGGTAAGGGGTTTGAATTAGCTGCTGACTCATTCATTCAAACACAATAGATTCGGCTTCATGATATGCTATTGTGAATGTGTGAATGATGCGGGAGGTAAATTTCTTCCTTTTCTTGTCCTTGCTTGGACTGAAGGGAGCTCCCTCTAACTGTTTATAATGTTATCTTTTCCCTTTTCTGGTTAATTACTCTCTTCCCTCTTAACATTCATACTAAAATTTTAGTAATTATGCATTTTTTGACCTGCCGGATTTTTTTTTTTGAAAGTCAAAATAATTGTTTAATTGCTATGTAATTTTAATATCTTAGTCAATTGCTATGTAATTTTACTATCTTAGTATCTTTGGAGCTACTATTTTGTTTTTTGCTTATCTCAATTGATGCATGCATTTGATTAATTCATCATTCCAAGCATCATGACTTCATTTTGTGTTGGGGATTTGAGCTATATCTCCGTAGAATTTGTGGCATGAGATTCCCTATGCATTGTCTTAGCCTCTTGGGCATAATATATGTGATATTACCATTATTGGAAAACATTATGTATGTTTTCCTGCAGCTTGTCATCTTGTGTTAATGTGATATTAGTTCAACAATGATTTTGGTGGTCATATTTTGCGGTTTTTCTGATTCACATTGTTTTTTATGTTATAAATTCAACTCATGTTTTTTTGAGAGTGATGACAAAATAGTAGTCATTATAATTATACCTTGGTACCTCATACAAATTATATAGTGAAATAACACCAATTGCTTTTATTTGGATTTTATGAAACTTTTTGGTTATAATTCTGCCATGATATTTCATGTGGGGTACATCTCAAGCATGTGTCTATCATGTATGTTCTTTGGATGTGAAAAATGTACTTTTACTTGTAATGTTGCTGCCAAATTTTAAGAAAATAGATGAGTTTTAAGGTTTTTTTAATTTGTTGTGGGTAGTATGTTTGAATCATCATCTCAATTGGTAAAGTAGACCTATTAGCCTGACAAGATGGAGTGTTTTTTCTTGTATGAGAATCCATGTTATTATTTGCTAAAGTGACATTTATGATCAGATAGTTAAAAGTTACCTATACAAAGTGAGACTTACTAGAATTTGCCAAATTGATCTCTTTGGGTTGTAAATTTTGCGGTAAAAATTTAACAGAACTCTTGCCTTTGCCTTAGATTTTATAATTTGCACGTGCATGCACACACTTGCACACACTTTTAAAAATCTTTATTTATCTCTAATGGTAAAGCACACACTTTTAAAAATCTTTATTTATCTCTAATGGTAAAGAGGACTCGTCGGTCTAGCGGATTGGTCAAAGTACCTTTTGTATGTATAGGGAAACCATAAGGGTATTTTGCAAATTGACTTTTTCATACGGTGGTTAATTACTAATACTTATGCCTAATGATATTGGTACAAGTAATAATTCACATTGAGTGGGACATTAATGAATCTTTTTATGTTTAAATTTTGCATGATATGGTCATGTACATGTTTTGTGAGAATTTGCTTTCATGATAAACAATTAAGAGTCTTTGTAAAAGACACCCTATCAAATGGAATGTATATAACTATATAAGAGATGAAATGAGACAATGATTTATCAAGAAATCATTGTTTATGCATGACTCATATAATTTTAAAATAATTATCTTATAAGTTATATAATTCCCCAATGTATAGCAATTAAACTATACTACATTTGTTTTTATCATGGGAAATTTAATCATAGGTGTACTAGTAGTTATTTACAAGATCACTAGTCTTTCATGTTTATCCAAGGATGGATGAGTTATTTTCTAATTTTTTAATAATCTTTTGCATGTCACATGTTAAAAAGCCATTTGTGAAATTGTTTTCTAAGGTTTTATTGGTGAAAATAAATACTAGCACACCTAGGATTTATTTACATGATAATAAATTTCTTGGTAATGTGCGGCACTTTAGTTATAGCATTTAAAAAAAGATAGAATTGTAGGTCAAATAAATGAGGTTGTGCTCGAGAGAAAATATATTTTTTCTTAAATATAAGAAAATTTAATATATTTAATATTATTATCTTAAAAATATTCTTCAATTAATTGAGTTTTTAATTTTATATTTTTACTTGATATAAAGTTTTAGTAATTAATAAGTTGAAAAAAACGTTTTCTTAATTTTATTTTTTTTATATCTGAGATAGGAAACATCATCTCGAGTATTCATATTGGTTGGCTTGTTGGCTCTGAACTCACAGTTTACCTTAAAAACATCCCAACATTGATTGTAGTGTGTAGAATGAGTCTGTCACTTTATTCTCAAATTATAAAAAAAAAACAAAAACAAACATTGGGCACATAAAAATGAAAGTGATTCTACCAGTTTGATTTTGTTTTCCCTTACTTTTTCTCATTGGAGGAGGCGCTTGAAGCTGAGCAATTAATACCATCATGCTGGTCATTGAATGGTGTTTCTTCATGCAAGAGGTCTAATTTTCGTGTCATTATGATAAGGTAGTGTAGTGCTGTTACCATAACAGTGTCATAAAAGATGATGGAAGCAACCTTGTAAACAATAGATTATAGTACTAATATAGTATAGTAAATGGAACAAATATTTTGTGATACTACTAGTGAATAAATGCTGTTAGATAGCTGTTTGTAGAGTGGTAATGTACATTTGTGTCATACTCTTTTTTCTTATTTTCTTCTTGGAGGAAAGTTGTTGTAATAGTAATTATTGCATAACTGATCAATCTTCTGGAATCTGACCAGTTTTGCAGTGGCTGGAATTAAAATAAATATTAGCCGTGCAATGGGGCCAAAGATAGACCCTGCCTTTTTGTGCATCATTACTATTTACTATGCTGACTCTAGCTAGCAATTCTACCTAGCTAGAGGTTGGAACTTGGAGCTATAAACGTTCTAGTTTGTTTGACATTCGCGAGATCAAGTATTTTTACTATTTTTTACCCAGTTTCCTCTTAAAATCTCGTGCAGTGTTCAACTGTAACTTCCAACTTATTTTCTTTACCAATGTTATGTAATAGTGATTAAAAAGAAGAAACATGGCCATTTTAAGCCTCAGCTTGAGAAATTCATGTTACAAAATAATAATTTTTGGATTATTTTTTATAGATTATGGAGAAAGCGTTTCTCTTTCCTATATACTTCCAAAATGGCATGATATTATTATATAAGTCTGCATGTGTGTAACTGAACTAAAACTAGGCTAGCTACTTGAGGAGATCGAGATGCAAGTATAATTGAACTGGATCTCTCTTACTTTTTACCCATTATTTAATACTAGATATTTTTTAATACTAAATATTTTGATAAATGGGCATGTGTTTGGGGTCAGTATGTTAAATCATAAAGTTCTCTTAAATCTGAAGTGGATTTTCCCCCCATTCCGTCTTGTCAACATGTTAGAATATACCGTATATATATACACTTTTTAATCATGCTTCAATGTTGATGTTACTATGATGCAGGACCACTAGTCCTTCAGGTTTATCCAAGGAAGTATGTGTCATTTTTCTAATTTTTTTAATAATCTTTTGCATGTGACGTGTTAAAACCATTTGGGAAATCGTTTTCTAGTAAGGTTTTATTGGTGAAAAATTTTCAATTATTTTAACAAAAATACTAAAAAATGACACTTGACTTCATTTTTGTAAGTGTGCATCTCACGCTAGCCCTTCATCAATGGTGGTCCAAAGTTGAGCAATGTTGAATCTTCACATAGAATGGTATCGTATGCATGCTGGATTCCTGGAAAAAAGAGAGAAATAAAGGGTGAAACATTTTTTCTGGTACAAATGCAAGTGGGGTGTGGTCTCATAAAGCTTTTACAATCACTAAGATTTATCTGAGAAAAGCTGAGTTTGAAAGGCCAATCAACAAGATTGGTGGAGAGGGTTTTGCACTCCATAGGGCAAACAATGAGGGAACAAGGACAAAGAAAAGCAATAAATATAATAGAGTAACCAAAAATAAAAGCCCATTATGGAGGACATTGCATGTGCCTTGAACAGTACTAGTGTTCCTTTAGTTGCTACCAATTCTCTCATGCCTCTTGTAAGTGTTTGAGCCAATGGAGAGCTTGATAACACTATGTTGAGCTGGATAACTCTTAGATTCAGAAAATGGCACTACCTATGTTCTCATCTTTCTCTCTCTTCCTTTGTTTGAAGTGATTAATATGATAAATTGATAATATCCTTGTGTGTGTGTGCTTGTGTTTTGTCCTTTAGTTAAGGGTTTTCAATGGCACCATTAAGAAGCAAGAACAGGGTTTACACTGTTGTAGGTCAGAAAATATTAGTATGAGCCATCTTAATAAGAATTCTGAAGTCACATGATGTTTTTTCTCCACTGACCACCCTCCATCCGTTTTCACTGATAATAATCTCTCTTGTTGGGATATCTTATTTTCTCTAATATAAAAGATTTTGTCTCTGTCAATGAATCTAACATGGCCCGAGTAGTTCTCGTTTTCCACGAAGAAATTACTTGAGGATGGTGACACCACTCTCAGTCCAAGTGCCAGTACATTAAATACAACAAGTGTGTGGGGTTTCACCTCTGGTGGTGTGGTCCAGGTGAGATGAGTGTGATGGCAGCTTGGCAATCAATGATGATGTATAGATATGGTAAAAAGGCCATACATATTTAACGTTCAACTAGTGTTTTTTTTTTTAATATATATATATATATATATATATATATATATTGTAAATAGTTATTTTTGTATTAGAATGTATAGAGCGTTACAAAATTAAAGATGAAAATTTAAATTTTTGTCTCAAGTGAAAAAAGTGCGATAAATTCATTCATTTGTTAACTTTTGTCTTCTGATGAAAAATCTATATGACACATTTAGGGACGAATTTGTAGTATTTTACACATTTGGGAACGAATTTATTAGTGCTTTACACATTTAGAGATGAATTTGTCAGTGATCTATCCAAAATATAATTTAATCTTCATATTTTTCTTTTTAATATAAATTAGAATAAACATATTAATAAACATAATATTTATTAATAAGCATAATTTGTCTGTTATTCTGAAATTATTAGGTAATGATAAAATCAAGTTGAGTCTCTTTTTTTTTTGGAAGGATTACTTTAATAGGTGTACATTTTAATTTGTTTGAGTCTCATATTTAGGTAAGGTACTGTCTCATATTTTTTCTTTGAAATTTCTAATGTGATAGTATTTTATCTAAAATATGAGACTCAAACAAAAATGTACATCCATTAAGTTAATCCTTATAAAAAAATGAGACTCAACTTGATTTTGTCACTACTTAATGTTATTACAATAGAAATTTCAGAGTAACAGATATATTATGCTTATTATTATGTTTGTCCTAACTTATGCTTGTTTTCCTAATTTTTAAAGTTTTTATTGTAATTTTATGCTTGTAATGATTAAAAAAGGAGAAGATGAAAATTAAATTATATTTTGGGTAAAACGTTGAAAAATTCGTCCCTAAATGTGTAGAGCGTTGACAAATTCGTCCTTAAATGTGTCATGTAAGCGCTCTCTCAATTAACGGTAACGAACAGAAGTTAACATATGGATGAATTTGTCACACTTTTTTTTCATTTTTGGACACAAAAAATTGAATTTCAATCTTTCATAAACGAATTTGTCATTGTTCTACATATTTAGAGACGGAAATAACTATTTACAGTTTTATATATATCATAATTAGAATATTTCAGTCTCTAGTGAAGCAGAAGGTATTTTTATAAGTTTTTTTTTTTTTTGTTTTAGTCTTTTGATTTGACTATATGAAACTAATTTTTTATTCAGAACTTAATCATATTTTTATTTTGCTTTTTTTCAATGATATATCGTGTGAAAATTAAATTTGGATTCCCCCAAACTTATTTTGTGTTATCAACTCAGATACATTTACTGGATTTTACTAGTGTATTATGTATATGAGCTTCTTCTTTTTTTGTCACCGATGTTATATATACTATATAGTCTCTAAAATGTTTATGTAATCTATATAGTTTGCTAATTAGAATTCTACCAAATAAATAGTCCCTAACTAATGTACTTATGATCATCATAGAGGGGGTGTAGAGTCAACTTCGGAGGGTGCTAGACAACGAAAGTAATTGTAATGGTGATGGTGATGATGAATGAGCCATGGGTTCTGATTTTATTCGAGGTGGAAGTCACTAGGATTATACTTTCTGTGTGGTGTACATCTTAACCTCTTAAGCACACTGGCGCCTTACTCCGAACAAGTCATGGGCTTTATTTATGGGAACTTGAATAATCCAAGGCGAGAATCTGGGTTTGGGTTGTTTAATTATTAGTAGGGGACAACTTGAATCTTTCACTGGTGATGTGTGTGCTTCCATAAAATAGGAATTATTTTCTTTGCCACATTGAACATATATTCAAAACCCTGCATTGTTTCTATGCTGCTAGCAATGTGCATTTCACCTTCGCCTTTTCAGGTTAAAATATAATACTAGTATCTCATACGGTTCTTCTTCTCCTAATTCTTTTAAAATTTAAACATTGCCACTGAATCAATATCACGTGTTTTCATTATATAATTAAATTCACTGTGCAAGTTTAGGTCTTATTTGGAAAAATAATGTAAAACTTAATTTTAATTTATGAAAGAAATTTATTTAATTTTTTCTTTTCATATTCTATTTTTATAAGTATTTATGAAAAAGTTTATCTTCTTGATCTTTTATTTATTTTAAAGAATACTTAAAACTTCGAATTCAAAACTATCTATTCAACAAGAATAACTCTTCACAAGTTGATTTACGCACTTGTTAATAGTCTTGGCCTCTTTTAATAATATAATAACCAGCACATTTTTCCATATATTAATCATCCAAAGAGTTTCAAAATATACCTCCATTGAAACCAAATAAGATGGTGACACAGTTCAGCATCAACAAAACACAAGATAACTACTTTTTGGCTAACCAAACAAGAAGAGTCCCAACTCAAACCGTCTTAAGTCTACCAACAATTTAAGTAAAGCAATTTTGAAGAGTAAAAAAAAAAAAAAAACAAGTTTTTGGTAAAATCCACAAGTCTAGCTACTGTTCATCATCATTATCCACTTCATCATTTTGTGCGTCTTCCTGTTCCTCATCTTGTGGTGGTAGCTGGTTAAGATCGAGATTTCTCATCCACCTTCCCTCCATGCCAGAAGGCACCAACAACTCAGCAGAGAGTAGTAAATTTGGTTGCTGCTTTGGAAATGGGCCCATAGGGTTCTGCATGCCAACACCCCTTTGCAAGTCAGAGTAACTAAAAGAGAGTACTGCATCACTATGCTGTGGTTGTTGTTGGTTCACATTTGGACTCATATTTGCATTGCCATCTGGGGCAAGGTTCAAATCCAAACCCGACGAAGAGTTGTTTGGATTAGACCAACTTGAGAAGCTTGCACCTTCTAAGTGCAAAAAAGATGATGGTCTTGAACTTGAAGGGATGTAGGGGTTGATGATGCTGCTCTTCGTGGCATCTGCTAGCAGTTTTGGTGGATTAATCTGATGCATTTTCCCTTTTCCCTTGTGATCAATTTCACCATTTTTAGCAGCAGCTGCAGCAACAGGAGCATCATCAGCACAGTCATGTTCAGCATTTTGGCTTTCTTCATCTAAGACTATTATTGTTGGGAGTGTTTGATGCACTTCCTTTCCCTTGTCGTTGATCTGATCATGTGCATCACTTGCAAGGCATGGCGTTGAACTTTCTCCATTAAAAAGTTCTCTGAAGCTTTGATGTCGGTTCCTTGCTTCTGTGGTTTTAGCTGCTGCTGCTGGTTGTTCCTGTTGGCCAAGCAAAGTTGGTTAATTAAAAACTTATGATTGAAATTTTACTAACTCGATATACACATAAACACATGCAGTTTTAAAATTTTTGCATCATTTTAAAGAAGCTAGATGATCAATAGTAATATTCAATATAATTATCATGGAGGTGTAAACTAGATATCTATACAATACAAAGTTTCTTTTGTGTTTTTCAAATTTTGGGTTACACAACGGGGAGTGATGGATCTAAGATTCTGGGTCAGTGAAGACAATTGAAAAAAGTGAGTTCAAAAAAGTGAGTTTAAATATATAAAATTAAAAAATATAAAATATGAAAATATAAAAACATGAGAGTAGTAAGTTCAAATATATAAAATTAGAGAAGCAAAATATAAAAATATTAGATAATTATATGTAATTTTTTTAAAATAAGGAAGTGTATATACACACCTTCCAACTTAGGGTCTCCGCCACTGACAATGAGGATGGTTAATGATGTTCCATAAATTTGTGTCGTTCATATATCAATAAAATTGCAACAAATCTAGAAATGGTTTACTAGGAGTTCTATTCTATATAGGAGTATTGATTTTTGAGTAGTCCTATGAAATGCACATATCACAACACATTTAGGGCACTTACTCGAGTAGTGTTTTCTTCCACAAGAGACGAAGAATGAGAACCAATGTTTTCACCTATACCAAGGAAAAAGATGGAAAATAAATTTAGTTGCACTTTGTTATCATTCAAACAAAAAGATAGTCTTAAGCAGGATTTTAGTTTACTGTATGTTCCTGGATACTTTAATAATAATAATAAATAAAAAAACTACCAGAATTTAGCAAACACTTGTTAATAGCAAAATGAGTGCATCAAACATCACACATCAAAGTGCAGCAAACCCTTTTCCATTCAGAATTGAGTGAATGGTGAGAGAGAAGAGATTTTTTTTTATTTAAAAAAAAGTTATATATTAAGTCTTTTTGCATGTAATATTTTTGTCAATTTATGTGATCTTTTTTATTTTATAAAAACCAGTAACAATTTTTTTTTACCTAAAACATTCTCTAATTATTTTACCCTTGAATCAATCTTGTTTTCATTAGACGGGAAACTTCTTTTTTCCACTTACTAGATGAGTCCTAAAAAAATTACAAATGCGACATGAGATACACATATATACAGAAATAAAGTAAATTTTAAAAACCAAAAGACATGACACAACTATAATACATTGTATAATATTAATATAAAATTAATGTAAGACACGCACACGATGGTTAAAAAATGAGTATAGACATAATAAGCCACTCTAATTTATCTAATTTGTGATATATTTCCATATCCATTGGAGTAAGAGTCTTAATAATAAAAGTAAAAAAAATATATATAAAACACAATTGGAAGAGAATTCATAACATCTTTAATGTTCAACATAAGCATTTCTGACATAAATATCAAACAACAAAATTACAATTTTGATGTGCCTTGCTTCTCAAGGTGAGACACCCTGAGACATTTTTTTTATTTATTTATTACAAGATAAAGCCTCATAACATAAAGATATAACTACATAAAGCAGAGGTTCCTTACCAACAAATTCAGGAGAAGAAATTGCATGCTCTGCTGTAGTTGTGTTCTGTCCACCTTCTCCACTTGGGGATGCAGCAGGCCTCTTGTCGGAGGAAGTTACCATCTGAAAATGTTAAGGGTCAGCATGCAAGACTACGTATATAACTTCACCATGGAAGAAATTATGTTGAACAAAACTTGATTAAATCTTAGAAAGACAGTGATCTAATTAAGGCTTGCTATTTCATTTGGTCATGCCATTTGGTGATGTCTTGTGTTTGTGTGATTAGCATTCATAGCATTTGTGCACAGAAGAAGTGACACATCAAAATGTACATCATTGAAATGTATGAAAAATCAGCTGGAAATGTTTCAGCAAATCAATATTAATTAAATAGGTGAAACAAGTTAAAAGAAATGTCCAAATAAATACTAGTATGAAATATGTATAAGAATGTTCAAATAAAAGAATGTATAAGAAATGTCCAAATAAAATAATTTTTTCATCTGGAAGCTGTGTGTGACTTTATTTTAATTTCTTCTTAATTTTCACTCTCTTTTCCTTATCAACACACACACACACACATATTGGTTAACTTTCTCAACTTAAAGACTCGGATTATTTGTTATTCAATACAGTATAAAATTTGAAGTTTATTCCTGATTATCAAGTCTCTAGGTGTTTAAAATGAACAATATATTTTTCCTAAAACATTCATACATATGTAGAACGAGGTGAAAAAAAATTGAAGGTAGGAAAGGGAAGGAGATGATATTTGATTGAAACCTTGGTCAACTGTTCCAAGATTGCATAAGAAGCCTCGAGCTTTGAAATAAAAAAAATCTCTAACATTAACAGAACGCTCAATAATCAAATAAAGATAAGATACTATAGATTTTCAAAAGGCAAAAAGAAATTACTTCAGGATTATCTGGCTCAGCATGTGGTTCATTGGGGTTGTCCCTGCATAATTAAGCAACCACTTATTAATCATTTGGAAAGAACCCTTAGAGGTTTAATGTTGTTAAACCATAATCTAGCCATTAAAGAAAGAAATAATATATTAATATGATTTTCACCTTTGAGGGAGATCAGAGACATTTTGATTGTCATTGCTTTCTGGCACAATGCCCGGAGATAACACTGCACGGTACAATATATAGTTATAGACATGCACCATATTGTTAATATGTGATACATCATATTCTTTGTGTAAATTCATAAATGTGTATAGTAATAGTTGCATTGGTGCACTATATTGTTGATATGGTACCAACAGAAGCAAATGTTCAGTATATAATCTCTTTTGTAGTGATATTTAGTTATATGCATTAATTAATCACTACTCAGGAAAAATCACAATAATGACATACCAATAAAATATACAGGCATTTGTGAAATAATTAACAAGGCTTACCGTTTGCTCTTGAAGTACTGTTACTTCCACCGTTTCGTTTCCTCTTCGCGATCAGTAAAATGAAAGAGAAAGTTATTAAATAAATACATAATTAAAATAATAAAAATGGTTTCTCCTCCTCTGCATGTGGTTTTGTCCACACGCATTAATATTCTCTGGTAAAACGGCAGCATTGATTATTCAACTTGAATACTTTTAAGATCAATATTTTACTCTTTTTTGTTTGGAAAATTGGAGAGTGAATAATAATGAACTAACAATTGCTAGGAAGACAAACAGTGGATATGATTGATTCCAGAGAATTTACGTGAGTAAAACAATAAGAATAAATTGATATGTATATATATATATATATATATATATATATATATAAGTTTGATATTTTTTCTAAAAAAAAAAAGTTTGACATCGTCTAAGAGGTGACACATAATTTTTTTTAGGGAAAGGTGACACACATGTGACACATCATTATGATTTATTGTTTTGAGTAATAAATTTTTATAATTAATTACTACTAATTTTGAAGAGAATGAAAAGAATGAGAGAAACATGAAACCTTAGTTGATGACATCACTTTCTTAGGAGTTTTGTGATTATCAGTTCTCTTTCTTCTCCTTGTTGGCGCATATGGCTCGTCATTTTTGTCATCATCAGATTCAGAGTCAAATTCGATTAGGAATTTCAAGTCCTCATCTAAATCAGTGTTTTCTTTTACTTTTCCTTTGTTTATCTTTTCAGCAGGGTTGGCTGACTCCTTCTTCTCTTTAATTTTCTCATTTTTAGCAGTTATTCTGCTGCTCCTTCTCCTCTCTGAATTCTCTGATTCATTTTCAAACACAATTATTTTATTAATTCAGATCATATATATAAATTAATTAAGACATGTCGTAATACTATGTAAACCATTTTCTAATCATACAATCTATATCTAGCATTAGATTTTAAAAAGACACGTTTCTTTATAGCTTTATGTGCATGTTTAACTTACTACATTGAAAAATAACGCATAAAATGCCAAAAAAATAAAGATAAATATTACATTCTTAAAAATAAGCAAACCAAAAGTAGTTATTTCTTTTATATCACATTAGAAAAGTATGTATATATATATATATATATATATATATATATATATATATATCAGAGAGAGGAACCGCTTCAAACATTTATAAAAAAAAAAATGTCATCATATACAGTTTTCAGACGACCTTATTAAGTAATAATAAATGACATAAAAAAATATTCTAATTTTTTTATAGCATATTCTAAAAAATTCATACAATATAATTAAATATTTTTTTCATTCCCTTCCTTGTATCTCCTAATGGGGTGTCTTAAGTTCCATCCTACTAGTGGACCACCTGATAAGATATACAACCAAAACAAAAAATAAAGTTTATACATAAATTAAAAAAATAAAATAATGTGTTGTACAATAACTAACAGACGAGTCCGGCCAAAATTTTAATGACAAAAATTTTATTGTGAGACGATTGTTTTTTGTGAGGAATTTATTGTGAGACGTTATAAAGTGAAATAATTTTTCCATCTGGAAGGTATATTATGATGCTAAGATATATTCTTGAGATTTTAATTTTGACCATTTATGATAAAATTTAAAAAATAATACTTATTTTTCCACTCTCACATAAAAAATCTCTCTCACTATACACACTTCTAAAGTATTAGTTAATATATATATATATATATATATATATATATATATGTTACAGAGAGAAATCGCTTATCAAATTTATAAAAAATATATTTGCAAATATAATTTTCACCCTACCTTATTAAAATACTCCTTATTTAGTAAAAATATTTTTTCTCTTGTAACAAAAAAAGCTTTAAATATATAAATTTAAAAACAAAAATAATGTGTTATACAAGGGTGGATGGTGCTATTTGAACCACTTCTTTTACTTTTTAAACCACTCAAACAACTTTTTATAATTTTTTTTTATAAAAACCCCTTTTCCAATATCACCGCAAAGCTCTTCCCATACTTGTTCACAGATCTTAAAAGTAGAACAAGGGGGAAAGTGTGTAGGTGCTAATGTTTTCCAAAATTCAACACACCCCAAATTTACAATAAAAAATAGTTCTTGTTGTGCATCTTGTCTAGATACGCAAGCAAAACTAGTTTTCATTATTATGCAGTTATACACAACAAAAACTAGTTTCATAAAGGGTATTTTTGTAAAAAAAAATGATGGGCGATGCGAAAAGCAAAAACAAAATGGTGAGAATATCAACAATTGTTACACAATAGATAACATACAAATCCAACCAAAATTTTAATGAGAAAAAAAGTTATTGTCAAATGTCATAAAAATCAAATAATTGTGAGAGTAGATCTAGTGTTGTGAAACATCAAATCTTGTAAATAAAAGAAGATTTAAAAAAAATTAAGAGCATTTGCATCAAGGAGTTCATAAATAATATTTGAGTAAATTGAGCAATCGCAAGTTGCGGTTTCACTCACAATAAGATGTATAGGAAAAAACAATGATGAAGAACACATACGTACCCATGATAGTGAAACTTGATCAACCTCCACGCTCAATTGTGCCTTCACGGCAAAACCCTAAAATGGATCTCTTTTTTTATCCGTGAATGAAATAAAAGAGAACAAAGAAGCAAAACAACTATTTAACAAAAGGGATGTCTAGAGCATCAGAGAGACAACTAGAAGAAAACTAAGGCGGACAAGAAAACCCTAAACTTTTTTATATCAGTAAACGAAATAAAAGACAATAGAGAAGCAAAATAACTGTCTAACAAAAGAGATACCAAGAGCATCAAAAATAAAATTGGAAGAAAGTTGAGGCGGACAAGAAGAAGCAAAACCCTAAAGATTTTTTTTATCAGTTAATGAAATAAAAGACAATAGAGAATCAAAACTATCTAATAGAACAGATGCCTAAAGCATTAGCAAGACAACTAGAAGAAAATTGAGGCGGACAAGACTCTAAAATATGACAAAGAAATGAAGACGACCCTCTATGCTTTTATAAAATCTTTTTTTTCCCTATTGAAAGAACAAGTCGCATCTACCTCTATTTAAACTTAAAATCTTCTATGGTGAAATTAATTAGAATGATTCTTAGCATTTAAAACATGATGTCATTTTTTTTTATCCATAACTTGATGGCATATATGATTATCAACGTGTTCAAAGTAATGTAAATCGTAAATTTTGACCAATATTTTAACAAAAAAATATATTATTTTTTTTTCAACATTTCAAAAAGTTCTAAAATAAGTCAAACATAAAACTTACTCATTAAACAAATAAATTTAATTCATTTAAAGTGAGATGGGGCAATACAACAAAATCATTATTCAAAATTATATTAGTGTACTAAACTAGGAAAATAGATAAACGTATTGAAAGTTTAAAGCCATTAAATAGCATTTTGTTCATAAATCTCGAAATCTTGGTTACTCATGTTGTAAATTTTCACTAAGTTTGAAAGTTTGTCTTAGATTTTTTTCTCTACAAGATATTTTCTTATATTGTGTTTGATTTAAAGGAAAAAAATAAAATTGATGGAAATAAAATAAATTTATTTAAATTAAAGTAAATATAAAATGTCTAAAACTCACATGAAACCACACAATTACTTTTTTATTTCTCTTCTTCTCCTTCAACCAAACATAACATAAGAAATTGTTTTGAGATTAATTTCCGGGGTGGTAACTTGAATTTAACTTCTCTAAAAATGAAAGGGTAATAATATGTCAAGGATGGTGTTAGATTCAATTTAGCCAATATCGGTAAGAAAAATAACAATAAGACAAGAAATTACCCATTAAAAGTGTCTAGGTCTAGATATGGATATTTACTCAAAAAACAATTGAGAATTATTACTATGGATACTTTGTTACCCATCTCACCGTACATGCATTATTTAATGTATTAATTTAAAATAAAACTATATTACAATTCTTTCTAATAGCCTTATAGACAATTAGGTACTTGATAATTGGAATTAAAAGTTATCAAAGTGAAAACAAAAATAAAAACTAGCCCTATGAAGAATATAAGACCAAGATTATAAAAAAAATAAAAAAATTACATACCCCATTGTCCAGAAACTTCACACTATGCACAAGTAAGAGAGGAATATTGTACGCAACCTACCCTTGTATATGCAAAAAAGTTATTTCTGGATTCAAACTTATGACCAATAAATCATCAAAACACAACTTTACCGTTGTGTCAAGACACAACTAAAGAGTGAGAATTGATATATAAGACCAAGATTATAAGTGAAAAATATCAAAATGTGCAATGCCCCATTTACAAAGGCAATTTCTCTCATGAAGCTCAAGTCTCTTTTACACCAATCCTCACTCTCTAACAGACTATCACTAATACTGGGGTTTTCACAAGCATTGTTAAAAAAAATTATCCCATTGGACAAATCACTTGTGCAGAAAAGTATTTTTATAAGATTAATTGCTTAAAAATGCGCTTCCATTAAGTATAATTGCTAAAAAAAGAAAAGAAAAACAAAGATCTAGTTCTAGAATTGGATTATTGAATTAAACCTCTCTTTCATAATGGAAAAATCAACTACACGAAAAGCTGTTCCTGTTGCAGGTCAGGCAATAACTTCATCTACAAGAAAGCACTTCTAGTTAGTTAAAAGTGTTTTAGTTTATGCAACAATACATACCCCACAATCTATAATTGAATTCCAATAAAAAAAAAAAACTCTTGCTGTCTGCAGAAAGCTCATTAAGCCTCATTCTTCATGGCTAAGAACTTATATCTGTGGTTACAAAGAATGTATCAAACTGCATGACCCGGAATAGGATCTATGCATTAATTGGTCTTAGCTAACAATAAGAAATGTGTAATAATATACAGACTAAAGAAAGCTTACAACTAGCTAGGAATCCCTAAATTTCAAAATTGTAATCATGGCTATTAACATTGTATTATTCATTTTTTTCCTCTCACTAAGAGGAAGGGATAACAAGGTTTCTATCATTTTTATGCTCCCAGCTTGATGGCTGTATCAACTGCATCAACACTGTTATTTTGCTGTCCCCACAGCTGTGCATATCTTCCTGCTTTTGATAAGAGCACTTCATGGGGTCCTTGCTCAATCACCTTCCCATTTTCCAAAACAATGATCTGAACATTGGCAAAACAATCTTTTAATGTAAATAGTGTATTGTTAAAAGAGAATATACATACCAAGTAAAACATAATGTTATTGTAAGGATGGATTTTCTTTTGGGGTTATCATAAATCTACTGTTATGAAATGTGCCTTTTTGATAGTGTCTTGGCTTACTGTATAGATGTGTCTAACTCCAACATATAGATTACTATTAAAAACAAAAATAGTAACTGTGTTCTGGAGCTATCTATGTAAACTTACATAAAATTTATTATAACAATTAACAAGTATACATAAAACTAGGAACTACATAAAAATTGATAGATAGTTTACCTCGTCACACTGCATTGCAGTGGTAAGCCTGTGAGCAATGAATATGGAAGTCTGATTATTTGCTACTGAATTTAACGCACTTAAAATTTCTGCTTCTGTTGTGCTGTCAAGAGCACTAGTAGCTTCATCGCACAACCTAAAGGGCAAGACAGGACAACAGGGATCATCCATGATTGAAGAGTGGAAAAATATATCTTATTTAGAATGTAGAATAGATTGTTAGATTAGTAATGGCTGCATGACCACAAAGGCTTAGAACAATATCTCAGCAGGAACTATAGGTTATTTACCAAACTAATTTATAATTTTAATCAGATGACACATCACAATATTATTATAAACAGTAAAACTCAAGTAATAAGTTAAGTCGCAATTTCATATTTTCATCATCCCCTTGTACATGTAATTGGACTAGTGTCACTTCAAATTACTAGTGTCTCTTCAAAACCTGCGCTCTTAAATATATTTGCTTAATTTAATGTAATTGAACATTATGAAAATTGTGTTTATCTAATTATTCGGTTGCTTTAGACTTTATGTTTATTTATTTTCATATGTAACATCCTGTTGTACCAGTACCATAGATTTTAGAAATTTTTCCATGCCCTGCTTCAATACCAGACTTGTATCCGTATTCATATGCAACTCAGGTTACAGAATTTGAGCTCCTAAAACAACACACGAGGCTAATTAGATTAAGATTATACCCTTTCTCTAATTTTTCTATTTTTTTTAAGTGCATCGTTAAACCTGCTAGGATATCTCTTTTGGACTCTTTGGATATTCACATTTGGTTTCCTTGAGGAAATTTCCTCAATAGTTATGTATTAGAGGTATAATTATCTCATATTTTTCATATGCACAATTTGTGGCGGTTTTTTACCGCATGAGGAGCTAAAAAGAACATTATTTGAAATTGAGGGACTAACAAAAAAAAAAATTAAATTTAAGGGACCAAAAACAACAATAACCTAAATTTGGGGAACCAAAAATATATATTTAAACCTTAAATATAATATATAAAAATTAATTAATATTGCACACACTATATTAATAGAGGAGGAATCAATTTAAGAGTTATCATCTTAGCCATTCATTTTCTTGAGATCTAATAGTTAGAAAATTAATGGTGAGGATGGAGGGTAACTCTAAAGGAGTTACTCTTTGAATTAGTTGATCACTCCTCATATTAATATAGTATTTATATAATATTAAATAATTATTATATTCATTAAATATATTCTCTCTATCCCATAACAATCGTCGTGAAGAAGAAAAAGATTGTCCCAAAATAATTTTCATTTGAGTTTTTCAATGTCCCAAAATAATTGATGACATAATTAATGTTGTAAAATTAGTATTCTCTTTCATCCATTTTTTTTTTTGTATCTGTAAAACAATTCAACCTAGGACGATTATAATGCAACAGAGAGAGTAATATATAATTAATATTATACAATTAATGCACCAAAAAAACATTATACAATTTGTATTTATTTAATGCATTTAATGTATGTATTTAATATAGTAAAGAAATGAAATAAATATTACTATCATGTATTTAATGTATGCATTTTTTTAAATACATTATATTTAATAATAATAGTAAATGCATAGTTGCATACATTAAATATTGTTTTAAATGCATACATTAAATACATGTTATAAATATTTATTTCATCTATATAAATATTCATTAAATACTATTTATTATATTTAATAAATA
>PYAF01005727.1:1428828-1452890 GCA_007407185.1 Glycine tomentella
GTAAAGAAATGAAATAAATATTACTATCATGTATTTAATGTATGCATTTTTTTAAATACATTATATTTAATAATAATAGTAAATGCATAGTTGCATACATTAAATATTGTTTTAAATGCATACATTAAATACATGTTATAAATATTTATTTCATCTATATAAATATTCATTAAATACTATTTATTATATTTAATAAATAGTATAAATATAAATAAATCAGTCCAAAAATAAATATAAATATAAATATTTACATACAAACCGACGTATGTATTTTATGAATTGAATAGTTAATGTATGTATTTAATTAATATTATTGTCGGGTTTGTGCTCACTCAAGAATTTTCCGTGTAAATATTTATCATATCTTCTTAAGATCAAATTCTTATTAAATGAAACTAATTATATCATATCCTTATTAAAAGGAATAAAAAAAATCTAATTAATCATAAACATTTTTTTCTTTTTATTTTACTAGTTGTAAATTTTCTAATAGTTGTGTAAAGATGAAGTTTTAGGTTTGTGCTTGCCTAAGAATTTATCTTCCTAGTATATTTAGTCTCTGATTTAGATTACTTATCAAATCCAAACGTTCACTATCTTCAATTAGTTTTTTTTTTTTTTTCTTTTTTTCCTTTTTTGCTTAATTTCTAATTTCCATTATTATATGAATCTCCCATATCCATTTCTTCCATTTTTTAAATTCAAAACTTCAATATCCTTCTTCAGGACAATTGACGTGTTTCCTAATATATTGAGTCTGGTTTTGATAACTTATAAAATTCAACTATCTTCAGTAAGATTTTTTGTTTTTCCTTTTTGTCTTTGACTTTGTTTCAAACTTCAATTATTTTATGAATTTCATGAGTTTAATGCCTTTCTTTTATTTCATTTCTTTCTTTACATTATAAAAGAATAATAAATTATTAGAAGAAAATGCCACAGAATCTCCCACATTGATTTCTACCATTTTTGAAATTCAAAACTTCAATATCCTTCTTCAGCACAATTGATGTGTTTCCTAGTATTTGGAGTCTGTTTTTTATAACTTCTGAAATTCAAACTATCTTAAGTAAGATTTTCAGTTTTTCCTTTTTGACTTAGTTTCAAATTCCAATTATTTTATGAATTTCATGAGGTTAATTTCTTTCCTTTATTTCATTTCTTTCTTTACTTGATAAAAGAATAATAAATTATTAGAAGAAAATGCCACAGAATCTCCCATATTGATTTCTCCCATTTTTTAAATTCAAAACTTCTTCAGGACAATTGATGTGTTTCCTAGTATGTTGAGTCTGATCTTGATAACTTGTAAAATTCAAACTATCTTCATAATGTTTTTCGTTTTTCCTTTTTTACTTATTCACTTTAAATTATTTTATGAATTTCAAGAGTGTAATGGTTTTCCTTTATTTCATTTCTTTATTTACTTGATAAAAGAATAATAAATTACTAGGGGGGAAAGAACCACATTCGGTGCATGAGATAGGACAAGGACAAAACACAAAGGAAGATGGATATGAACAATATAATATGTAGACCTAGTAAGTACATCTTAAGCAATTAGCAAGTATCTACTGTATAGCATTGATATTCTAAATTAAGGTTGAATCTAAAAAATATAAATTAGAAGAAAAATGTTTAACAATTGTAAGGAAGATATGCAAAATTAATTTAGTAGGATCATGTATATATAGAGAGAGGGGAGGATCATGTCACTTCAAGCGTAACTCTAAAAAAATCTCTAATATCCTTCATTTTTTTTAAATCTAACGATCAAAGATGAGTTACTCGTTAGAATTGTTACTTTAAAAAGGTTAGAATTGTTACTTTAAAAAGGTGAAGATGGAGAGTAACTATTTTAAAGTTAATTTTAAAGTAACTTGATCTTTTCTCATGTGTGTGTGATTATCTAGTGAGAATTTCTTTTATGTGAGAATGAGAAATAAATATTGACCATTAGATTTTATCAAGAATGGTCAAAATTTTAAGGAGATAAGCATAATTTAGTAAAAAAAAAAATTAAAATAAGAGAATTTAAGAATGACATGTTAGTGGACACTCGATTTCTCAAAAACATGAGCACTGTAATAGGATAAAATACCTATACCTATCTAACAAATAATTAGATTGAAAGAATGATAAAATAAGAGATATAATTGAATGCGTGTCAATTACACAGTGAAGCATATTATTATATACTATGGGTGGAGATATAAGGAGATATAAGGTTGGTTGGGTGGTAAAAGGAAAAGAAGGGAAAGATGGAGAGGTCGTGGGTTCGAATCCCTCCACTAACAGAAAACTAACATTTAACAACTAACATTGACCGATAAAAAAAAAAGATTATATACTATGGGTAGTAAATATAATAAATTATTACAAATATCCTAATTACTTTGGGTACATATGTACGTGCTAGAATAGGCCATGACAAAAAAACCCATGATATAGAATCTCTAAATATCTAACACTCAAGTTAGAGCACATAAATCATATGCACCATGCGTAACTAATTTGAGGAGTGAGGACCCTTCAGACTTGGTGAAGATTGGTAAATCTACAACATGCAGCTTTATAAAGCCTTTTTGCATGTTTTAATGCATCATCTTGATGAATTATTATGAGAAATAACCCAATTTGTTTTATATTTTTATGAGATTTGTGTTTTGCTGTTGTTAAACGAAAAAGATTTTGATTATACTAATTTTTTTGGATTTTTAATAAATGTTAAGAATTGAAAATGAATTATATGTGAGAAATTTAAAATCGAGACTAATTAGAAAGATAAATAAAGAAGCCTCCCTAATAAGTTAATCTACTCTTATTCTATATCCTCCTCAGTCCTTACGTGTACCAGATATGGCATGATACTATAAGTGTAAAGGAATGGGAATCACCCTTAGTGCAGTGGCTGTTTGGTTGGGTAGAAATTTTTAAAATTTTGTATGGGTCCTACATTTTCATACACTACTTTAATTCAAATATTTATTCTCAATTTCATTTTATTCCACTCAACCAAACCTACCCTAAAGGTGATTAGAGAATAAACGGATCTTGTGCCCTTAACCTCTATCTGACAAACCAAAATCTGATCCACTGACAAAGATGAGGGTAGCTTTCTAATTTTTCAATAGGAAAGAAAAAGGGGAAAAAAATCCAATAGAAGAATAAATGATAAATACAACTAAGGTGGGGATAAGATCGTCCAAAACAGAAAACAAATAAAAAAAAACAAGGCAAAACAGAATTATTTGATTCCATCTTTGGGAAGAAAGTAGCCAAATTCTTTTATCAGTCCATAGAGACCCTCTTACTCATTTTCAGCCAGAACTTAGTAAATTTAAAAATACAATGCTACACACAACAAAAGGTTTCAAGGACATAATATGATTAGAATACTCACAGTATTGCAGGTGCTTTTAAGAATGCACGAGCTAGGGCAACACGTTGCTTCTCACCACCACTTAACTGTTAAAAAAGCCATTCACTTAAAATTTAATAGTTTGTCATTGCAAACTTTTATTTTCATCATTACATTTGAGAAAAAAAAAAAAAAAAACTCATTATGTAAGAGAACCCAGAATTGTATTTCCCTAGGTAGACATCACTTACCATGTGTCTTTACAAAAATCTATTCTACTATGGAAGAGGATTCCCCTATATACATCTTTATTTTAACAAAAATCCTAGTGTAGTGTTTTTGTTTTACTATAGTCAAAAAGAGGAGAAAATCATCATTTTAATTTAGCCACAAAGGCAACATCCTACACCCACTTTAAGGACTTCTTTTCTAATTTCTTTACACGCTGCATTTAGGTCAGTTTTAAATTAAATTATCGTGTCATATTATATAAGTAAATAACATTGGATTTTCTCAATACATCTACATTGTGGGTGTCTCGTCCAAAGAGTTGAGATTTGCAATCCCATACCCCTTCTTACCCTGAACAAATAATCAGCTAAAAACATAATGCCGAAACATATTTAAAATGAATGGGGGATTTCTATCACCTTTAGCCCTCGCTCTCCCACAACAGTTGAATATTTATCAGGAAACTTCATGATAGTGTTATGAATTGCTGCTTGCTGAGCAGCTTCATAGACCTGTATGCATATGGTAATAAGTAAAAAAAAACTTGAACCTAACAAAGGAAATTGGCAAGGTGAAGAAGCAAGCAGAGGTACAACATTAAAGATGTTACCTCCTCTTCCGTTGCAGAAAGCCGACCATAGTGAATGTTATGAAATATTGTATCATTGAAAAGTACCTGTCCACAATCATTCAGGTTTTCACAAATTGCTAGATCTGGCACACGAAATGACATGAGATCATAGAGATAGGCGCTTTGTTCAACTTACAGTATCTTGTGGAACAACACCAATGGACTTCCGCAAACTCTCAAGGGTTACCTCCCGAATATCTTGATCATCTATCTTTATCTGTATAGTACAAGTCACAAATGAGAATGTGCGAGAAAAAAAATAGCAAACTTATGATAAAAGACAACAACCAAGCTTTATACTAGTTACTTAGGGGGCACAACTTTATAGATGATGGATCAAAAATGCCATTGGCTCTATTGAAAGCCTTAAGATAAATACAATCTGGTTGCAAGAAGTGATCAGTAGTACCCACTATTACTAGCTAGAAATCCATCAGAAAACAATGTTCCACCAAGGCAAAAAGTTTAAGATAAACAATGGCAAGAGTCTGATGAATTCACATTTCATGCATAAGTCCCAGTAGATAGGTGCAACATCTGGCATCCAGGTTATGCATATTTTTAACATAAATTCCATGCCAAGGATCATTGACTTGTAAACTGAAGCATGCTAATCTTGGATTCATCAGTAATAGTGTTCTTTACATTATAATGGAATATAAGTTCATCAATCACAACCAACATTTAGCTTCAATTCGTTACTTACCATGTACCCATAGATAAGTAACCAAATTAGTTTCAATTTATATAGTTTATTTATTCACTATTAACTCCGCCTATGTGTGCGTGCATGCATGGTCTGTCCCAAACCAGGATAAAGGAGGAGGTGTTACGAATCGACCGTAAAAACATAGTTATTTTCATGAGATGAACTTTTTGGGAGGTACCCTTCTTAGCGACGCGTTAAATCGGCCCCGGAAGTAGCGAAAAATGAGCTAAGGCCCTTGCCACAAGGCAAGGCGCTACATCGGTCCCGGGATGTAGTGATAAGTGAGCTAGGGTCCTTGTCACAAGGCAAGGTGCCAGGTCTTCACCCGGATTTGGTGATAAGTAGGCAAGGGTACCAACATGCAGATGGGCGAACATGGTGAACAAACGCTGCCCAGGGGTTAAGGATGCAATTGGGAAACTGAAATATAGGAACATTAACGGGTAAACTCAAAGAGTTAGCAGATGTTTTTGTCAGGAGAAAAGTAAATATTGTTTGTTTGCAAGAAACTAAGCGGGTTGGAGAAAAGGCTAAGGAAGTGGATGACACCGATTTCAAGTTGTGGTATACAGGTATAACCAAGAGTCGAAATGAAGTTGGAATTATGATCGATATAAATTTCAGAGATAAAGTCGTAGACGACAAAAGGAAAGGTGACAGGATTATGATGATTAAGCTTGTAGTGGGTGATTTAACTTTAAATATCCTTAGTGTGTATGTGGTGTTGGACTGCAATCAAGTGAAAAAAACCAATTTTGGGAAGACTTGGAGGAGGTTTCGAGATGGATACCACGAGAGGAGAAAATTTCCTTGGAGGAGATCTAAATAGTCATATTGGTAAAACCAGTTTTGGCTACGGGATGAGAAATGAGACTGGAGAAGATATCTTGAACATTGTACTAATCTAAGATTTGATGCTAGCAAACACATTTTACCGAAAAAGGGAGTCTCATCTTATCACTTATCATAGTGGACAAAATCGTAGTCAAATTGATTTCTTTATGGCTAGAAGAGAAGATAGTAATTCTTGTATTGACTGCAAGGTCTACCTGGAGAATGTGTCCCTACGTAACATAAGCTGATAGTTCTAGAGGTTCGGTTCAACAAAGTACTTAATATGAGGAAGAGGGCTCAAAATCCAAGGATAAGACAATGGAAGTTAAAGGAGGAAAAACAAACTGAGTTCAAGGAAAGCATGTTGCGTGAAGGACCGTGGAAGTATATTGGAGAAGCAAATGAAATATGGAATAAGATAGTTATGTGTGTCCAAAATGTGGGAAGGAGAGTGCTGGGAGAAAGTAAAGGAAACAAAATTCTTACAAAAAGAAAATGGTGGTGGAATGGAGAGGTACAGGAGACAATTAAATAGAAGGAATGTTTTAGATCTTTGCATAAAAGTCTCAATGAATAAAACTTGCAGAAGTTTAGAGTAGCGAGAAAAAATGCAAAGAAGACAGAGCGGGAAGCTAGGGACAAGGTTTTTGACGATTTGTATAAAAATTGTGGGAGCAAGGATGATGAAAAAGATATATACAAACTTGCAAAAATGAAGAATAAGAAGAGTAAAGACCTCACCCAAGTTAGATGCATCAAGGATGAAAATCAAAAACTTTTGGTAAGAGATGAAGATGTAAATGAAAGATGACTACTTTAACAAGCTTTTTAATGGAGATGGCGATAAAAGTGAGGTGGACTTGGAGGACGCTTATGATGATTGGAATAGAAGATTTGTGCGCAAAATTAATACATATGAAGTTAAGGAGACTTTAAAAAGGATGAAAAATAATAAAGTTATGGGACCCGATGACGTCCCTATTGAAGTGTGGAGAGGCCTGGGAGATATCGCAATAAAATGGTTGACCAATCTTTTCAATAAGATTCTTCAAATAAATAAGATATCTGATTCTTGGAGGATAAGTATGTTTGTGCCTATTTACAAAAATAAGGGAGATAAGATATCCATAATTGTTCTAACTATAGAGACATTAAGCTCATGAGCCATAATATGAAGTTGTGGGAGAGAGTTATTGAATGTCGCTTGAGGAGGGAGACCAAGGTTTCTGTAAATCAATTTGGATTTATGCCAAGAAGATGTATCATGGAAGCTATTTTCTTGATGCGACAATTAATGGAAAGGTATCGAGAAAAGAATACTTTCATATGGTATTCATAGATTTTGAGAAAGCATACGATAGACTCCCAAGAAAAGTCATATAGTAGACTCTTAATAAGAAAAAAATATCATTAAAGTATGTTAATGCAATCAAGGATATATATGATGGGACTACCACATGTGTGAAAGCTTGTAATGAAACATCAAGGAATTTTCCTATCACGGTAGGTGTACACCAAGGTTCGGCTCTTAGTCCTTATCTCTTTGCTCTTAGTGATGAATGAATTACCAAAAGATATTCAAGAGGAAGTGTTGTGGTGTATGCTTTTTGCATATGATATTGTGCTTATTGATAAGAACAAAGACGGTGTTAATAGGAAACTTGAATTGTGGAGAAACACTTTGGAGTCTAAAGGATTCACGATAAGTCAGAGCAAGATTAAGTATATGAAATGTGAGTTTTCGCTGGGAAGAGATGGTGATCAAGACTCTATGCATCTACTTGGTCAAGAAGTACCCAAGAAAGATGTTTTTAGATACTTGGGATCAATTTTGCAAAAAGATGGAGAGATTGATGATGATGTAAATCATAGAATCAGAGCAGGGTTGATGAAATGGCGGAGTGTATCTGGATTTTTGTGTGACCGCAAAATTCCCCTTAAGCTAAAAGGAAATTTTTATAGAAAAGATGTAAAACCTGCAATGTTATATGGAGCTAAGTGTTGACCAGCACATAGGTAACATGAGCATAAAATAAGAGTAGCAGAAATGAGAATATTAAGGTGAATGTGTAGTTATACGAAGATGGATAAGATAAGAAATGAAGTATTCGATAAAAGGTAACATTAGTACCGATGAGTGAAAGGATGATGGAGCATTGATTGAGGTGGTTTGGACACATAATGAGACAACCCTTGGATGCTCTTGTAAGAACAAAAGTTTGTTACCAAGAGCTCATCACAAAGAAAGGTAGAGGTAGACCGAAACTTACCTGGGAAAAGGTAATTAAACAAGACTTAATGGAGTGGGATATAAATTGACGGAAGGTGTGTCTTAGGACAGAATGGAGAAAAACTATAAGCTTAGTGGAGGGTTAGATCCATTATTATCTCTATGTTCTAGATGGTCCCTTTTTAGTTCATTTCCTCTTTATTTTTCCTCTCCTTTTTTCACCCTTATTTTCTTTTATCTTATTTTCTTTTCTTTTTTCTTGTTTCTCCTTTTTCTTAGTCTTTTTTTTCCAACTTCTTCGTATCTATAGTTGGGTTCATCTACCACCGATCTCAATTAACTTGGGTTAAAGGTGGTGTTGATGTTGATAGTTTATTCATTATTGAAGTCTATAAAGACACCTGTAGGGCCATATAGCACAAGTATTAAAAATCATGCATCTCAGTCTAAATGAGACAATATGACACCATGTGTCACATATATCATGGCAATATAGGTTAAACTCAATACAGAGTAAATCAATTTATTCATATCTTACACTTCCAGAATGAGGATCTAAGAATCTGAACAGCAATCTAAGAATGGTTGATTTTCCTGTCAGAAATACAAAATTGAAACATGTCAGAGATGAACATGTATCATTATAGAGCAGAGACTGTTCCAAAGCCAGAAAATACAACAGAAAACCATATTTAAATTTGAATAGTGAGGCATTTCATGTTGTTGAAGTCAGTATACCATACAGGTACTAAAGATTAAAGAATATTAAACTTCAATATCATAGGGAAGATTCTGTTCAAATGATGTTGGCTGGGAAAAATATATGAAATATTTTTACCCAACTAGCTAGTGTATGGTTGTGATTAAGTAAAACTAACAGCCAAAAGTTAAGACAAAAGGCACTGAACTGTGTCAATCATAAACAAATTCTGATCATATATTAGAACTAGAACAACTGGTGATTGTTGAAATGGCCAGACGCAATGGCAGACTGCGGCAACTAGAAAGATCTTCCGCCAGAAAACAAGCAGCGAGCAAAGGGCAAACCGGGGAAGAACATGGTTGGCCAAAAAAATTTGTCTCCAGGGGCAGTCACGGTTCTGGATTTCAAGGAATGCCTCTGTCAGACTTTGAATACCATGTTAAGAGAGAGAAAACAGAGACATGATTTGGCTGAATAACATGTTTGAATACACAACAGATGCAAGTTTATAGGCTCATTACATTAATTATACATAAATAGAGGATATTTTGTTTCATCTGAATCAGATATTACATGCCTATAAACCACTATTATTACAATAAATACAGAATATTATATTCTGATTTTCAACACACCACTGATGTTGGTTGGAAAGGAATAGCATACATGGACTAAATCCTAAGGATACTAAATGTAGGAAAGGAAATGGTAATTATAAATAATTGGAATATTTAACACTGCAACTGGAAGCTACATTGAAGTGAAAATAGAAGTACCAATGGAGGGATGTGTTTGAAAAATTAGTTGTATCACTAGCAATCCAAAAGCTTAATTATTAGGTGAAGACATACAAATTGTTTTATATTACATCTTCAACACCCCCTCACACAAGTACCTTAGCGTGGATAATGCACAAGTCCAGCTACCTTGTATAGTAATTCAACTTTTTTTATAAGAGTGTGGGCAGGAAGAATTGAACTCTAGACAAGTTGGCCATAGAGGATCTGATATCCTCTCATGAACTACAACCCGAAAAGCTTAAGCTATCAAGTAAAGACACATATATGATTTTATATTAAGAAAGCATTTGGAAGAGTTTATGGGGAGCCTATTTGAACTTATAAAAATAGCCTATGACTCTCATAAGCTTCTACTTTTAGCTTCTTTTGATAAGCTTATTTGTGTAACTTATCAAAATAAGCTCTTCTCAGCTTTTTCCGAAAAGTTTCATGGTCAAAATATGGCTAATGTGATATGGGCCGATTGAATAAATGCTTATTGAAGTAATTTAAAGAGAGAATTCTGAACTGAAACTTTATTGAAAATGTGAAAATGTATATAACTGATGAGATTCTGTTAGACTGTTACAACCCCTATATATAATGTAGAAGCTCTTCAAGGAGAGATGTCAGTTATAATGTCTAACTGACACTTGACTAACAACAGAAAGCTAAAAGATTAGAGACAAAAATGAGAGCATATATGATACAGTTATCAGGAACCTTATGCTCTTGCAATGCTTAATTAAACAAACATATCCTAAATCTCTATCTAGTTATGGTATGGAAGACATTTTTAATTCCAAACGGGCACCATGGTGTTTAGAGTAAGGCCAGCAATGGGAACTTCAGGACCTGATTCAACTAACAATTAGTTCCCCAATCCATACAGACACCAGAAGGATCTCTGCAGCAGCCAGATGATCAATTGCTTTTGTCTGAATGTCGTAAAAGCAACTGCTACTTGAGCTGCACCCTGCAGTGTGGTGCATTTCACATTGCAAAACATGAAAAACTTTGCAATGTGCATTCAGGAGTGGAGCATGGCAGCATGATAGCTGCCACTCTCATCCATTCATGGTCAAAATATGGCTCATGTGATATGGGCCGATTGAATAAATGCTTATTGAAGTAATTTAAAGAGAGAATTCTGAACTGAAACTTTATTGAAAATGTGAAAATGTATATAACTGATGAGATTCTGTTAGACTGTTACAACCCCTATATATAATGTAGAAGCTCTTCAAGGAGAGATGTCAGTTATCACGTCTAACTGACACTTGACTAACAACAGAAAGCTAAAAGCTTAGAGACAAAAATGAGAGCATATATGATACAGTTATCAGGAACCTTATGCTCTTGCAATGCTTAATTAAACAAACATATCCTAAATCTCTATCTAGTTATGGTATGGAAGACATTTTTAATTCCAAACGGGCACCATGGTGTTTAGAGTAAGGCCAGCAATGGGAACTTCAGGACCTGATTCAATAAACAATTAGTTCCCCAATCCATACAGACACCAGAAGGATCTCTGCAGCAGCCAGATGATCAATTGCTTTTGTCTGAATGTCGTAAAAGCAACTGCTACTTGAGCTGCACCCTGCAGTGTGGTGCATTTCACATTGCAAAACATGAAAAACTTTGCAATGTGCATTCAGGAGTGGAGCATGGCAGCATGATAGCTGCCACTCTCATCCATTCTCAATTGCCTTGGTGAAAACCAATTGCAAAATAGTGATGAAGAGAAAAAATCTATCATAGGAAATTCCATTATTCCTCTCCAGCAATAGGCAGCAGGAAAAATTTTCTAAGGACAACTTTGCATGTAAAACAATTTAAGAAAATAAATAATTATCAAGCAGAACCTTACCACTTCCACTAGTCCCAACAATTGCAACACTTTTACCAGCTGACACAACAAATGATATTCCATCTAGTATCTTTCTCTCTGTGAGGTAACTGAAGAGATAGCAAGCATAAACATACAATCACTTGAATATTAGTCAAAGCTCAAAAGATATATTTGATTAGCATGCTAACTTTCTAATAGAGGTGCAAATTTTATATTTTATTAAATACAAATTTCCATGCCACCTACTCCGTAACTTGTTAGCAAGCAAGATTTAACTAATTACTAAAGTTATTAATTATTATTGAACCAGCGGGTGCCAGTAGTTTTTCAATTATTTTGTATTCTAGAAAAAATGAATATGTAGGTATGAAGAATAAAATCCATAGTTACAAGTAAAAAAAAATGATTGTATGAGAAATTGATGTGGGATCTATCAAGGAGAACATGACAAAAAAATCAGTTAAAGAAGTTTGGACATATGCAAGGAAGGCCATTGGAGGCATTGGTTAGAAGAGTATATTACATAGTTTTTAACCCTATAAAAAAATAATTAAAAAGATATATCATGGTGAATAAAATCCCTAATAATATAGTTTTTTATGGGGCCCAATGACGTCGTCTAATCTATGTAGTCAACTTCACCTAGTGAGATAAAGTTACTGTTGTTATTGTTGTATAAAATTTAAATATAGAATAATATTATTTTATTATTTAATCTTTTAATATAAAACAACATCGCTTTGTTGGAATTTCTTTTAAAAGAATAAAAAAATGTCAGTCAAATCACTTGAATTGATAAAACCCAACAATAACTGGGTTAAGTTAGTCTAGGTTGATAAAAAAAAAAAAAAAAAAAAAAATTCCCTCCATCTAACCCAATCAACCCAACTTTCTGGCCCAACCAACTTAACCTGTGACCACCTGTAAGGCAGGAAGTTATCGAACATTTGTTTAGGGTTGGGTACAGGGTGTCCTTTTACACTAGAGCAGTTTATAATTAGCTATAATTGTTTTTTTTTTTTTTTACACTATGCAGTTTATGTAGCCTTTGGTATATCTGGTTGGAGTGAACTAATATAAAAAAAAAAAAAAAAAAAAAAAATCTGTTGGAGTGGAATGCCATCTTTAAAGGTGTCTCTGCCCCTACACTCCTTAAATAATTGAATCATTTTTTTTATGACTTATGTGATCTTCTCGTAGTTATATCTGTATACATGATTCTATCGCATCCTCTGCTATGACTATTAAAGATTCTTTTCTCGTATGACCTTTTTTGTTTTAGAGGATTTCTTATCATCCTTAGATGTTTATGAGAATACCATTCATGTCTCTCACTCTCTCTACCTAAAAGAAAGTTGGTCCTTGATATTATAGTCTCTAGGATCAAGTAGGCAAGTGTTTGACCTTTGCTACCTGCATTTGTCATAATATAGTGGTGGCTTGTTCACTGCCAACACTTCAAGCCCATAGGGTTTTGCATGATGGTGTATGTTAGAGATATAACAGCTCCTGAGCTTAGCTTTTAGGTTAATTAGACTTGGACCATGAAAAAACAAACCAGGAAGATGGAAAATGTCAAACAACATGAGCAAGACAACACACATACTAAGAAAAGGAATGGTATATGTTGGGTATGGCTCATATTGTGCCTTCAGAAGATATGGCTCACACACCCGAACTTTTTTCGAGGCCTAGTACTGTTGTTGGCATTGAGTTTTATTATTTGTAGTTTGGGTTTGGACCCATGAATAGCTACGGTGCTTAAGGTTTCTAAGCCTATATATTTTCTTGTAATCTGAGTGCAATTGTACGAGTGTGTGAAGAAATATAGTGAATAGCTGGACGTAGCCCACATTGGGTGAACCAGAGTAAACTGTGTGTTGTTTTCTTCTTCCCTTTTCTCTCTTTCTCATATCTCAATTGTTGTGTGATTGTTCGGAATCCAACAGTATAATATTTATAGATATCACCTAAAACTGTTCTTTAACAGGCTCATTAAGAACAAATACGGAGATAAATCAAAACACATGATGGTTGCAGGCCATCAGACATAAATTTGTCCCCTTAATTTTCTGCTGCATCAATCTATCTCTAATAATATCACCATTTTTTTTTATCGGCCAATGTTAGTTGTTAAATGTTAGTGTTTTTGTTAGTGGAGGGATTCGAACCCACGATCTCTCCCTCCCACCCTTCCTTCCCCTCTTCAATTTTTTCTTAACCACCCAACCAACCTGCCAAAAGTCAATCTATATGAATGGTACTAACACATTACGTAGTAAAGAGGCATCACGCACCTAAAATGTACATTCTCAAATTGGATTCTTCCCCCGTTAAATCTCAGAGGCTTTGCATTTTCTTTATCCCTAATGTCGGCTCTTTCCTGTGGTAATGATTATAGAAAAAGAAAAGAAACAGTATCACAGAATCAGGAAGGTAGAGAAAATTACTGGTAAACATGGCATACCTAGACAACATATCTACGAATAAATGAAGACAACAATACAGATGTTATGAACAAAGTAACACAGAACATGTTTGCAATTACTCCATGAAGCTCGCAAGAATGTAGAAAATTAATCAATAGAAAGAAATAAACAACCACCTAGCAATTAGGAATAAATTATACCAACTCAAATAAGAAGAAACTACAGAATTATCCATGCTGCCAAAAAATTCTAGCAATCCATATTTTGAACTCATGTATGGTACATACTGAAGTAAAAGAAAGAAAATTCATATTTCATAATCAACAATACACATATAAAATTAACTGCAAGATAATTCATTAAAATTCCACAGGGAAGATACCTCAAGTAGCTGAAACATGGACTTCATGTCAACTAGACTCTGAATAGTCTCACGATAAACACTACCAAGGAAATTGAGTGGAAGAGAGAGTTGGAAGAGTAGCCCATTCACCATTACCTGCATATTGAATTTAGATTATAATCCAGGTAATAATTATTAAATATAGATTGAATAACTTTATTCAATTATTTTAAGAGAAAAAAATCATTATGACAAAGAGAAGATAATTACAAAGAAATGGAAGGATAAGGAATGCTATTTATGTAAAAGCAAAACCCAAACATTGAGGATCAAATAAAAACTTCAAATTTCTGTGAAGCAAAGCTACCTGACCCTCAAAATGGAATTAAATTTGACAAAACTTTACCAAATCACCAACAGTCATCGTGCCATCCATGATCCCATGAGAGCAAAGCACCATTGCTGATGAAAGAGCGGTACTAAATATAACATTTTGACCAAAGTTCAACAAAGCAAGACTGCGTTGGGTTTTCAGAGCAGCATCCTCATACCCTAAACAATGATATTACAAACCACAGCAGAACAAGCAAATGTCAATTTTCAAAAAGAATTAAGAGAAAGCATAATAAATTAGAGAAGCTGCCACTATTTTCCGTTTTGCTGATAAGGCATTAAAGATTAGAATTAAGAACAAATCGTACAATGAATAAAAGGAATAAAAGAAATCCTCATTAACAGAGAAGCAAAGGAATAACACAGAAGCTGCCGCAATTAAGAACACCGCCACAAAACTATGTGGTTGCAACTAGCATATATTTAATATTTATCTTTAATTTCATAACCCATAATGCATCTTGGTGTTTTGCATGAACAAGCCTACTTCTGTGATAGAAATAAGCAAAGCTAGCAAATCTCTCTACATGCTCAACAGCGAAAAACCTTCAAAATCCATTGGATGAGTACTATAAAAAGCGTTGTCCTTCCTTTCCTCCAATTCAATCAACAAATTTAAGTCTTAAATACATTATATGCTTCGTATCCAAAATTAACTCCCAAATTTCATTAAAAGAAAATGTAACACACATGAAGTCATGGACACAGTGAATTCATCTATGCATGCCAAAAGTGAGACCAGACAAAAAGTAAAGCTTGGTTTCAGAATGTATTTTTTTAACTGACTAACTAATTTATCTTCACCAGAAGGAAAACTATTTGAAGGCAATGCATATATAGCAAATCTTATAATTTGGGTTAGGGCCTAACTCAACCCTACAAAACCGACTTATAAGGTGAGGGTTGTCCCCCACTTATATACTCTATCTTGGCACTATCGCTAGCCGATGTAGGACTTGCATTTTTCCTAACAGTGAAACTCAACTTACTAACACAAGAAAATTGAAGACACAATAAAAAAATTAATACCTATTTCTCATAAGACAAAAATAGCCAACACAGCATTAATAAAATTTTATTTTAAAAGATAAACAAAATTTTACAGAATCTACAGATACTAGTATCTAATACTGCTTCTTCTTTTTTATCGGAAAACGTGAAGTGTTAGTTTGTTAGTTTTTTTTGTTAGCAGGAGGGATCTAATTATTGCTTGATAGCAAGATATTTTCATTCCTAGAACAATATATGTAAAATTAGAATATACAAAATAACTAGTGTCATGTTGCAGTTTGCACACCCAATTTAAGAAGAATAATCAATAACTTACTCTTTAGGTACTTGTCGTAGTTATCAGCTTCATAAACTTCATTATTAAAATATTTCACTGTCTGCAAAACAAGAAAAAAAAATGGTAACAAAAACATCAAAAGGAAGATAGCATTTAAAAACTGGAATTAATGACTGAAATGCTCACCTCATAATTAATAAGTGAATCAATAACCCTTGTACTAGCATCATTATCTGCCTTATTCATGGCTTTCCTGAACTTAGTCCTCCACTGAAAAACCAGAAAACATGAGTAATTGAATACTATAATTCACTGATTTTTCAACAAATCCACTATATCACACAAAAATCTATTTATCCTACCAACTCATTAGTTGGCCAATAACAAAATATTTGTTACTGAGAAGTGAAAACCGAAACTTTATTTCATACAATAAAAAACAAAAAAAAAATTACAAAATGTGGTTTATGAAGTCAACAAGTGATTTTGGTAGTAAGGGGGTTAAATTTTTATGGTAATGTGCAACCCAGGCTACTATCAAGTACTATTTTTTGGATCATAAGGTTCATAATTTTAAGAAGGCTTATTTGGCTCAGTAGCTGATTGAGGGAAAGATTTGGCAATTCACTTTCTTTTGGTGTATAATGTTCCTTCTAGGTTTCCCTAATTTTAATTTGTAGAAACCAATCTCATTCCTCTTATTAAAAAAAAAAAAAAAAAAAAAAAAAGAGGAACAAAAGAAAAAAGAAAAGTGATAATTTTGTGCACAAGGATCCTGACAACTTAACCTCCACAATTCAAATATAAGAAAGTATAAGATGTGAAATGATGTACAAAACTGCTACAATGTCATTAACATACATTTTTTTTTTAATCGGCCAATGTTAGTTGTTAAATGTTAGTGTTTTTGTTACACGACCTCTCCCTCCCACCGTTCTTAGTTCCTTCCCCTCTTCACTTTTTTCTTAATCACCCAACCAACCTTATACCTCCTGTCATTAACATACATAACAAGACCAAGAATCGATAGAAGGGAATACCAAACTATTCCAAGCTTAACAATATTAGATCGGTTCAAGGCATGATACCTGTGTGATAGTCAGTGTAAAAGTAACATAGGCAGCAACAGATATGGAAGTAATCATCGCAAAGGGAGCTCCAAATTTGTAGGCCAGTATACCTGCTACCATAGATATCTGGATGGATACATGTTAAATCTGCTGAAGTTGTTCAAAAAAAAAGGAAGCAAGAGTTGGGATGACAAAAAAAATTTCAAAGATCATTAAAAAAAAAAATCAAAGACAACAAGAATCCACAAGCAAAAATGCAGTTCCTGCTAAATATTTTCTTGCTTAATAGTGAGCAACATTTGGGGAATACATAAGCAACAAGGGTGTAACTGAGACGTACCTCCAATATGGTGGGTACTACATTGAACACCATAGAGGAGAGAATGAAATTTATTCCACGACTACCACGATCAATTATTCTACTTAATGCACCAGTTTCTCGGCTAGAAAAAACAATAACTAGGTGAGAGGGGTACACAATTAAACAATAGACAAACACTCAAAATGAAGAAAAAAGAGAGGCATAAATAGAGATGATTATTTTGTGACTTTGATGGCTTAGTTAATAACATTCACATTTAAATCAGTTTTTGATAGTGAATGATGGCGTTCTTAAGTACAGGAATAAACACAATTCACACAAGCCTAATAGTAGGAATAAATCCTACTAATTATATTACAACACATACCTTAGATGATACCGAAGGTCAAGATCATGCAAATGTGAGAAGACCTACAACAGTCAGATGGTATTGCAAATTCAGTATTTTAACATCATAAAACCAACTAAAGTGTGATTTTGAAAAAAGACTGGGGATGAAGCTGTTTAAAAGAGGGATTTTGGATTTGACTCCCCTAGAGTGAAAAAAATGTGAAGTAAGAGAGTATCTACCTTTGATTTAAATTGAAGTACCTCATAAAATTAACACACTTTAAAACAAGCAGGGATGCACTATTACTTTCTCACTATATCATTTTAGATAAACTAAATCCATAATCAATTCAATCTATTATTGCAAAATACAAACAGATGAACTAAAAATACTTAGGGTCTGTTTGGGTGTAAGTTTCTCTAGAAGCCCTTCTAGAAGAAGAAAGTAAGAAGAAAAAAATGAAATGAGCTTCTCCATAAGCTAAAATGAGTTTTCATTAGCTAATTTGTAGATGTCATCTCATCTTTTAAAGAAGCTATATTGGTGAGCTTCTAAAAATTAGCTAATGGAGAGTTTATTTTTACTTATGGAAAAACTCATCATTTTTTTTTCTTATTTTCTTCTTTTAGAAGTGCTTCTAGAGAAGCTTATCCAAACAGACCCTTATCCTTATTAGATGTACCAAAACCATGAAAGCAGCATGCATACCTTCCTTGATAGTAATCGAATTGTTCGCAGTGCAACCTTAGCAAATACAGCAGTCCGCAATTCTGCCACAAGTAGTTGATCCAATAAATAAAAATTATCGGAATGAATAATGAAAAAACAAGCCTTTTTTCAGAAACAAGCTCAAACTGTTAAACCAAGTACATAAATATTATTTATATAATAATTATTGTGAATATAAATTAAAAATCAAAATTTTGAGAACTCACCAATAAATATTTTACATTTCCTAGAAAATTACTAATATAAAATATAGCAAAAAAACATGAATTTTGGCTTTTTGCTAAAGTTGGTCAATCCAACCCTCTTAAACACGTGAAAGGAGCTAGCATCTAGCACACATCTCTAATGAGCAAGGACACACTACTAAAGGTAATAAAAAGTATATAATATATTAAATATTAATTTTTGAAATTTGAACCACTGTCTTCCATTTTCTAGACCCCCTTATGTTTATTTTATTTGGTCAAAATCACCCCTAAGATTTTATGGGCTTAACATCTTATCCCATGATGCTTATAATGGGTGCATCCCCTTATGCTAGGTATGGCTCTAAGAGTCATCAACATCAACAGCATCTTTAATCCAAGTTAATTAGGTTTGGTGGTAGATGAACCCAATGATATATCAGAAATGAGACAAAGAAAGAGAAAGGGAGAGGGGAAGAAAAAGTGGAAATAAGACAAAAGAGAAAGAAAAAGAAAAGCTAAAATAAAAGAGAAGTGAAAGGAAGAAGGGAGAAAAGAAGAGAAAAAAAACTAAAACAAGGGAATGACTGGAACATAGAACCTATGAAGCACCGATACCGATACGGCGTTTTCGATACGTTCTCGATACGTGACTTCGATACGTTCCTTCAAAAATCTAATATTTCGATACGTTCCCGATACGTCTTAGTATTAAAAAAATAAATTATATAGAGTGTATTTCATATTAATAAAATATAATAAAAGGAAAATTATAAATACAAATAATAGATTATTCATATAAAATTGATAAATACCTCAACTAGTGTGTGAAAACTGCATTGTATACAATAAAAATATGTAATTCTATTTAATGGATTGCACCAGCAAAAGAATATTTTTATCCTATTAACAGAATATTTGCTTCTCAACAGAAAAAATAATAATTCTATTACAATACAATTTGCTTTTAAATCATAAAAACAGATATAAAGATTTCAGGTAATACAAATATGTAATTAATAAAAATATTTGCTTTGTAATTAATAAAAATATTAAGTAAACAATGGACAATGCTTTGGCTCGGGTTCGCAGCTCTGTTTCGGGTAATACAAATATTTGCTTCAAAATGTTTAAAAATATCACAGGGAGGTTTGTGTGTTTTGGGTAATATAAAAAAATCTCACCTATTTGCGGTTGGTGTGTTTCGGTTTCGGGTTCGCAGAGAGGGTAAGGCGCGTGGTGTGCGACGGCGAGCCGCGAACGGTGTGCGACGGCGAGGTGCGACCTCGAGCAGGAAGCGACGGCGTGAGCTGGTGCGAGCTCGACCAGGGGGGGCGCAGGGGGGAGGGCGAGTGCGACCACGAGCAGGAACTTCCTTGGTGACGGCGCGCGATCACGGCTTGAAGTTCTTTGGTTAGCGGCGATGACAGAGGGAAGCCAGAAATGCAGAGGGAGGCCAAAAATGCAAGTTCTGAGGTGAGCGCAGGCAAAATTCCTTCATCTGATTTAGGGCAAATTTTTTTTTTATTTACAAAATTAGCCTTTGAAAGTCGATACGGGAAGCGATACGCGAATTCACGTGTCCCTGACGAATCAGTATCGGAAGCGTGTCCGATACGGTGAAAATTTTTTTTAGCACGTATCCGTGCTTTGTAGCATAGAACTACTAATGGATTTAACTTTCCACCAAGCTTATAGCTTTTCTCCACTCTGTCCTAAGACATACCGTCTGCCAATCTATATCCAACTCCATTAGGTCTTGTTTAACTACCTTTCCCCAGATAAGTTTTGGTTGACCTCTACCTCTCTTTGTATCGAGCTCTTGGTAACAAACTTTTGTTCTTACGGGAACATCCAGTGGTCGTCTCATAACGTACCCAAACCACCTCAATCTATGCTCCCTCATATTTTCACATACCGGTACCACTGATACCTTTCGTCGAATATTCTCATTTCTTATCTTATCCATCTATGTATATCCACACATTCACCTTAACATCCTCATTTCTGCTACACCTATTTTATGTTCATGTTGTCTATGTGTTGGCCAGCATTCTGCTCCATATAGCATTACCGGTCTTACAGTTCTATAAAATTTTCCTTTTAGCTTAAGAGGAATTTTGCGGTCACATAAAAACCCCAATGCACTCCGCCATTTCATCCATCCTGCTCTAATTTTATCATTTACATCCTCATCAATCTCACCACCTTTTTGCAACATTGATCCCAAATATCTAAAAACATCTTTCTGAGGTACCTCTTAACCAAGTAGATTCACTGTCTCTTAACCATCATCTCTTACTCGCGAAAACTCACACTTCATATACTCCATCATACTCTTGCTTATCGTGAATCCTTTAGACTCCAAAGAGTCATCCTTAAGGAAATAAAGTTGAACCCTTTCTATTAGCTATAACATTTGGCCTAGTGATAAGCACTTGATACAACACCTACACCTCCCTTCACTTTGTCTTCAATTCTTCTACACCTCTCTCTATATTCCTCTCGTAGTCTCATCTTAAATTGCTTCATCATTGTTGGACAGTCACCTTAATTGTGGTCAATCACACCTAGACCAACTTAATTGCGCCCTCTATGAGACTGCCTTAATTGCAACCTCAACGGTGGTATTTAGTTTCATTGATTAGAGAAGTAGAGATATGGCTTAAATAGAGTTTATAAAACTTGGGAATCCTCACCTTACAAGCTGGTTTTGTGGGGTTGAGTTAGACCCTAAAACCAAATTTTTAGAATCATGAAGGATGAACTTTGGCAGCAAAATATGAAAGGCGGCCAAGGTAAACTATGATAACAATGGAAAGAGCATAGATGGCTCTGCACCAGCAATGAACAAGCAAAAAGCCATGAATTGATCTGATCTGGAAGCAAGTAACAGTGGCACTAGGTTTCAAGGAAAAAGGTTTGCCTCATCCGGTCTGTACCACCTGACTGGTTCACCAGTTTTTCAGAAACTTCCTGAGTCCCAACAGTTTATACCTGGTTGTATGCATTTCCAATCTAATGTCAACCATACCAAATTACCTAGTTGGTCCATTGGTCAAACCAGTCAGTCCGATCTCAATTTCATAACTCTGGTTGGACATACTTAAAATAGGAACCCTTATGGACAATCTATTATTAATTAGTAGATATTTGAGTAATTTCTGCGGCATTTTTTTTGTCTTTTGGGTAAGCCGTGTTTTCGCTATTATTGAGCTTGAAGTATGTTCTGAAGTATTTTAACTCATACCTTGATGTTTAAGTCATTCTTAATTAGTTAGGAAGCCCAAATTCTTATCAAATGAGAACTTTATTAGTTCTTGTGAGATCATACTTAATATTCAGTTTGCTGAGAAATCAGCATCTTTAAGAGGCATAAATAGCTATCCAATTTCCCTTCAATTTGCTTTGGGATAGGGATATGCTCCCAACCTCTCTCTACTAATGGTGTTGCCATGTCCAATTTGCAGAGGGATAGGGCAGCCCTGCTCTACTCCTAGTTACCACTGTTTCTTTTGTTTTTGTGCTTTAGATCAGTTCATTTCAGCTCTTACGGATATATCTTATCCTTGCTCCTAGCCTAACTACTTCTCTACAATTAACACTATAAATATAGGTCCAATCCAACGAGCATGAGTCATAACTTAAAGAATGGTTTCGCTTGAGAAGCCTGAGAATTAGAATTTAGAATTGCAAAGCCTGCCAAATGTCACTCTCATAGGTAAACCAGCTTTAGCAGGTAGACACAAAAAAGTATAAAAATACCATTGAAAGCAGAAGCTCCTGACCGTGCAATCCCATATCCAATCAAAACTGCCACAGGAGTTGCAAAAAGAGCCAACCCACTTGAATTCGAAGCAAGAGCACCCGCACTCCCCGTGGCAGCTGTCAACGAATCAACTGCAAGCTTGAACAAGAAAGGCACCTGAACATTCAAAATCTGAAAAAACCATGTCCAACCACAAACAAGGGTCACTGATCAGCATCTGCAAGTTAACCACAAACCACGAACAATAACCAACCAGGCCACTAACCTTAGCCCCAACAAGCAAACCCAACGCAGCAACAATTCGAACCCGGAACTCGAGATTATCTTTCATCCACAAGTAACTGGCAAGCGTGCGAAGGATCTTCACATCAGCAGCTTGCCCACCAGGCGGTGGTGGTGGTGATGATTTACCAATGGTGGAAGAAGCAGCCGCCTTCTGGCTGTGACTTCCATCATCAGTTTTAGTTGAAGTTGAGAACAATGCTCGCCCATCCACAGTTGAACTCTGTTCCACACAATTCCACAACCACATTCAGCATCAAAAAAGCCATTGAATTTGAACCAATCATAGGCATTAATTCATCAAAAAAGCCATTTAACCAATCATAATCATATATACTATTTCTCGAGTTTGTTTCGGTATTGTTCTTCAATCAGAATCAGAGTTTCACCTTGGTAACCTATGTTGTTTCACCTCAATAACCTATATTAAACTTTAATATAAACCTTCATTATACAGATTATCGAGACAAAACTTCAATTCTAATTAGAGAACATCACCAAAAGCACCTAAGAAACAGCATTTCAGTTGTCTGAAATAAAAAATAAATAAGAAGTTAGGCAATTGAACTAACAGTAACAGGGTGTGGTAAGTAAGGTCTGGTAACTCTGCCATGTGGGGAATTAGAATTTGATGAATCAGAGAGGAACCCCTTTACAGCTAAGAACAAACTTGGGCACGTTCTGTGTTTTGGATTATTGAAACTGATTCCATAATATTTTCTCATGCGAATTGGGTAGGCTGTGGTGATGGCAGAAGCAGTCAAAAGAGAGCGAACTCTATTGCCACTGCCACTGCAAGCACCGATGCTGGTGGCATCACGTTGAAGAAGGTGCCGAGAAGCTGAAGCAGCAGCAGCAAGCATTTTTTTTTCTGCACAAGTTTGAAGCTTTTTTGTATTTTTGATTTCGCTTCTGCAAATGGGTCTGAGGCAGAGCAGAGAACTTCAACGAGTTTGACGGATTGGGGAAGCTTAGAAGAAACAAACCCTAGTGGGATTGGAATTGAAGAATGTTAGATGGAAGTGACAGAGAGGAAACATTGCTATAAGATTTAGAGAGAGAGAAAGAAAGAAAGAAAAAAAAAAAAAAGAGCAATACAATGTTGATGATTTTTGGTACGAAGTTAATGCACACATCATTCGTTGAATATAAGGAAAAATGAAACATAGACAATTCGATTATATTTCTACACTTGAAAATTCTGAGAACGATGGAAAGAATTTAAAAAATATGGTTTTAGTTTACCTGAATTTGAATTTGATTTAGATTAAAAAAATATGTTTTTACTCTCTCATATTTAAGATAGATTTTTTTTTTATAGATAATTTAAGATATGGTTCAAGTTTGTTTTTGGAGAATTTGAAAAACATATTCAAAATATTTTAATATATATATATATCAATTTTGATCTTCATAAATTTATATTTTTAGAAGAGATTAAATTAAGTATAAAAAAGAGAGTTTAAATTAAACCTTGTTAGTTGTTAACTAATATTTAATGGAATGACTTTTCTTTAAGTATGTTATGTTATTATTTGTTATGTTAGAATGGCTGTTATTGTTGCTGTGTTATGGATAGAAGTATGTT
>PYAF01005727.1:1454760-1465803 GCA_007407185.1 Glycine tomentella
ATATTTTATTTTTAAATGTTCCAATGTAGTCTTTTATTTTAAAATGTCCTAATGTAGTCTTTTATTTTTTTTTAAATGCTTTAATGTAATTATTTCTATCCAACTGAGATTTGACGACAGTTAAATTATAAATTAATAAATAAATTGTGAATCAATGAACTAGTTGAATAAGAAGACAAATTAAGTCAATAGTTTGTTCACTGAAACTAATCAATATTGCACTGAGGTAAAAATAAATAAATAAAGGCATCACAAAATATTTTAAAATAATAAAAGTGTGTGTCTTGTTATTATTTAACAAAGATGTTTGATAGTAAAGACCCAAAAATTAAGACCATGATTTGTTGTAAATCAAGACATTATTTTATATTAATCACATTGTTGATCAAATATTGTGAAAATAAATTGTTGGTAAAAGAAATTAAATTAAATTACAACTTATTGAAGTGTATACTATTAAGAATAAATATGTAAAGCATAATAGACCACCATAAATATTGATTCCAAATCAAGTCAAATTTAGTGAGATTTTTTCACAAAACAAAAATATCACAGATTTTTTTTTCCAGAAAGAATAGCATTAGATAATACTATAAAAGACATGATTTTATATTAATCAAATTTTTGGTCAAATTAATTAAATTAGATTACAAATTATTAAAGTGTATACTATTAAGAATAAACTATCAAGCATAATATACTACACGAAAGAATCAAATTCGCAGCAATATTTTTGGTGTTGTTGGCAAAGATAGACATATGATAGTGACATTTGATTTTCTTTGGAAAAGATTTTTCTTTTGTAAACAAAATCAATGTTAATATTGCATGAAAAATTATATTTATCTCAACAACAAAATCTGTGAAGTGTGTTCTTCTATGCCAACATATCAAATATCGTTGCAAAATTTTTGCAGCGATCATTTAGGCAACCACCTGTAATGATAACTTTTTCTCATGACGATGCCAAAGGGAGCAATATTAAGAAATTAAAACATTTAAATAATTTTATTTTAAAAACTAAAAAATTGTTATTTGTTAAGTATGTCACTTTCTATTCAATTTTTTCAAAAGATATAAATTGCTCTGCCGTGGCGCCATTGACGGTTTTTTTCTTTAATGAGGACTTTTTTTTTCTTTTATTTACCAAATAGGGGTAAAAAAAATTAACATTTAAGAATAAGTCGGTGGTATAACTCTTTTTTTTAAATAAAAATTAGTCACTAAAATTTGGTTGCTAATTTTTGTCGATATTTCAATTCCTGACCCTTTTTTTATAATATTGTGATTTTTTAATATTTGTAATCAAGATAATTTGTCGAAAAAAATATTAATGACTAAAATAATAACTGAAATTAACATGAAATTTTAACGCTAATTTTTATTTTTTCAAAAAAAGAAAGAAGTCGTATCATGACTTATCCCCAAATAATATTTTTTTTTCTATACCCAATTGGTAAGTAAAAGAGAAAAAAGTCCGCTAATGGGGAAAAGACCCCATTGACCCCCCCGGGGGTATTCGCAAAAGAGGAATGAATCTAAAAAAACAAGAACGCTAGAGAGTTTCCTACTACCCAGAACTACATTGAAAAATCATTTGACTTTATGCAAATTGCAAAAGCCTTACATCAATTGAATAAGTTTCAGCCAACAATATTCAATGGTCCGACTTTTGATCAAAGGGCCAAGAACAATGCTTTGGGTCGGTGGTCCTTAGGCATGGTTTCTTACGGAAGTAAAGACCAGAGTGGGGTATTTTTGACGCAAGGATTACCACGGCATGGGTTGAAACCAGTCGTTGTTAGTGGAACGATGAATCCTCGGCAGCGACGAAGATAACGCGCAACCAAACTCACTCGGCAACCAACGCATAAACCCTAATCTTCTAGCGGTCCTCTTCCTTCCTCAGATGAAGCAAAATCTTGGAGTCGATATCGGAATTGCACGACACCCTTTGCTCGACCACCTTCACCTTCCGCTTCCACCCACTGTCAAAAAAATAAAAACAAAATCAATATCTCAAAACTAAAAAATCCATTCCAATGGAAGCAAGCAAGCAACGAAAGAATCTGGTCTCCAAAAGGTTTCGACCTTGCCGCAAAGTGTTGCGAGTGCGCCACGGATCTGGTCTCGATGCTCAATTGGTGTTCGACTAACGCGCATCGTCAAAATCTGAGGAAGAGATGCGAGTGCACAACGGATCTGGTCTCCAACGGGTTTCGTGATGCGGGTTTCAACGAGAGGAGCGAGGAGGGATTGGGTTTCATTCTTCATTTTTATTTTTGTTTTTGTTTACTTGGTTTTCTACTAAAAAATGAAGCTTGATTCTGGTGTCGTTGACGTTTCATGAATCCCCCAGCGTTGTCGAGGAAGATGGTTCTGAGCTTATAGCAGATTGTGTTTTTATCTCAAGCAATTTCTGGCGGTAAAAACCGCCAGAAATCATGTAATCCATTTTAACTCAGCGAACAAAGGAATTTTTTTAGCATTTCTAACCGTCAGAAAATGGCTGCCACAAAAATTGATATGCTCTCATAGAAATAGTCACATCATCGATTAACAAAAAAATATAACAACAGAGACTTAAAAAGGGTAACGGACACAAACATTATAAACCAAGACTAGTCAATTTTTTTATTAGGAACTAAATAAAAAATTAAAAAGGTTCGAGAACCAAAACATAGTTAACCCAAAAAAACTATTACACAAACGGACAGATATAATTTTAAAGTATCTCTTTGAATCTCTACTGAAGCCAATGTGTGGTAGCTTGACAATACTACTAACCAAATACCAAACCCGGTTTTTCCAACTTTGGAACAATCATGCATACATCTAATCTTTTGACATTCCACACTGCATGGCCATGAAAAGGGACCGCAATTGGGTATAGGGAAAAATGGAAAATGAAGTTCCTTCGTAAAGTAGATCTGCCACAGCCATGAATGATACATCTCAAGGTTTAATTTTGACAAAGAACAAAACATATCGTCCAGATTTGGTGTACACAAAATTCTAGTATTCTACATCACTAAAACTTTTGCAATTAATTTACAGTCTGACATCTTTATAAGAAAGCATACTGACTTCCGTGAATTGAAAAATGCTATAAACAGCTGGAACACAGGAAAAGAAATCCTACGAAACTTCCTTAAAACCTATTCTACTTTTTTCCCTCTCTTTTTGATACAAAAAAGAACCCGATTATAATGTTAACTGGTGACTTCTAATATCTATTCCATCTAAAATTTATGGATAACATCTTAATTAACTGTACAGAATCTTGTAATAGTGATGCGCGTGATAAAAGAACCTTGCTGGGAAGCTGGAAACCCTATCTGCTAAACTCTTCAGCCCACTTGAACCTTGGAGCAATAGCTAGCAAGTAATTCACAATAATGGATTTTCCTGCACAAGGAAAACACTAAATTCTCCGTTTTCCCCGTCTTCTGGTGTCTATATCAACTAGCCTTGATGATGATGGAGCAGGTAAGGGTGCTGACAGACCAATAGATTCTGGAATATCAAGATTGACTCCCATAGTTGGGCCTGCCACAACACGCTTGATGTCCAAATCATTTAATTGGTGAACTTCAAGTCTTACTTTGTCGATCTGTTAATCAAAATGGTAAAATAAACAATAAATAACTGTAAACCCAAAGACATACTGCATACTGATTCTTTGTCGAGATGAACTTACTATTTCAATATGATAAATGGATGCATGTGCATTAGTAAGTCTCCTCTGCAAATCTTCTAATTTTTTGTTTTGATACTCAGCATTCTCCATTTCATTCCCCCTTTCACCTAATTCTTTGTATAAGGCTGAAAGAGCCAGGAAGTATAGTTGAACATGTTTTCAATAAAAACAAATCTTACAAGATACATCAAGAATACAAAAAAGGGTGATAACTAAAAATGGGACATCCAAGCAGAAGATACAATATATATATATATATATATATATATATATATATATATATATAGAGAGAGAGAGAGAGAGAGAGAGAGAGAGAGAGAAGAGAGAGAGGCAGCCCAGTGCACAAGGCTCCCACTTGATGGGGTTTGGGGGAAAGTTAGATGTGCACAACCTTACTCCCAGAAATGGAGAGGGTGTTTCTATGATTTGAACTCGTAACCTCCAATTAAATACACCAAGTAGATGCCAGGACACCGTTTCGGAAATTATACAATTTAATCATTACCCCACTTACATACCAACCACTCTTACACAAGGTTTATCTTCAAAGTTCAAACCAGAAATTAGCACATCAATTTCGCAAGCAAGGCTCACTCTGGTGGCTATCCAAGTACGCATCAACAAAGTGTGTAACTAGGGAGCACTTAAAGTCATAATAGATTTGTTGCATTCACAAACTAGGTAGTCTTAGATAAGTACCTGTCAAAACAGATAGCACCCAAATCTGAGTAGGAATATCATAAAGTTTCTTTGCTAAGGTCAAAGAAGATCTCAATATCTCTCTGGCTTGTACAGTGTCACGTAATGCCAGGGCCAAACTACCAAGGATCGTCAAATATTGTGAAACAAGTTGAAGGTTCCCCAAATATGTATGTGTCAGCTGCAATCCCCTTGCCAGGCGATTCCTGCAACAAATTTGCCACTTAAAGGAAGGTAGAAGAATATGTGGATGGAGCCGATGGAGGTAAGTGCTCAGTAGCAAGTGAGGTTCTATTCTGGAGGTTACTTAATTTTAAGGTCCATAATCCATATAAGTATAACGGTCAAATCTATTATATAACAATCATCTAAAGAAACATTCACCAACTAAGGCATAGACTGGTTTTTTTATAAGAATGAAACCATCCTAATTTTTGTCTATAGATTTATGTTTAGAACCAACAGAAGGCACAGCAACTGTTCCTATTGTTTGTACCCATGTTTTAGAAATTGACACAATGAAGAAAAAGGGTCAAGAGTCAAGGATCAATCGTTCAACAGGGGATCTTAAATAATATACAACAAAAGTATAATAATGAACAACTACAGGCAAAGTACATTTTTTTCATGTGGATGCATAATTAAAATAGGAATAATTAAATATTTATTCATAACTATTTTTTTATTGTAATCTATATGTTTTTGTAAATACTTAGTATATAAATATCTACCAACATATATTTTTTGTAAAATTAAAAAAAAAATCTGTCATATAAATTAAAAAATTGTGAACTGTAAACTTAACACAGGTTATCTAAAAACTTACCTTGCTTCTTGTAGATCCTGTTGCTTCATCAATAAAAGACCATAAGCAAAAAGAACACCTGTTTTCTCTCTAACTCCTACAAAAGAATCCATTACTCCATAAACTGGCCCAATCAAATCAAGTGCCTGTGGGAAAACTATCATTCAATTAAAAAATATTCTCCATGGAATTAAATTACTTAAAAAGAAAGTGTGTGGAAGTGGAACCAATTTAATTTGCAATTAGAGATATTTCTCCACCTGTGAAGAAGATTCAGCATCACCAATGCAGATGTAAGAGACAGCTGCATAAACTTGGCACATAGCTTGCATTGATTTGCTGTCTGTAAGCTACACATAAATATGTAGTCATTAGTTGAATATCTTGAAGTTATCCCCATCAACAGTTTATAACAAGCTCTAAACAGAAAAACATAATTATGGTCTCCAGCATCCCAAATCAGTTTATAGATGTGTCAAAATTACCAAAACTATAGAGACTACATCTTGTTCACTACTAAAATATTCCATTTAACTCATAGACATATCATATATATACCTTCACTGCTTCAATAAAATGAAAAGCAGCTTCATGATAACAGCCAACTGAATGAGCATATTGGCCTCTAAGCATCTCAATGATGCATTCACATGCCTGTAATATGGTTGGAAACCGCATGAACCAATTTTTCATCTGTACCAAAGCCTGAAAAAGTGCAGTGATTATCATTAATGATTTCAATTCTGGAACATAATGGGATTCACATTAACTGCCAACTTTTAAAGTCTACAGGTATAAGAAAAATATCACCAGAAGCAACCCAGCTAATTAAGGTGGATTATGAAGAGGGATTTGAAATTTTATGGAATAAAATGCAACTTATCATGTCTTCTCATCCTTAGAGCTGACAAAATATACAATAGAATGATAGCCAACCTCTTGTGCTTCAACAAATTCTGCTCGTGTGAGCTCTATAGCCACTTTGTTTTCAAGAAACTGAATTAGTAGCATTAAGTACACACCAGCCATCCAAATAGAAGAGTGTTGTAAATCCACTTCTGGTAAAAAAGAAGGTTCAACAAGGTTGCATAAGGAATCCTTGTTTGCTTGGCAACATAAGCATCTTATAGACAAGATAAGAATAACCAATCTCACCTCTAACACCATCAGTAATTCCAAGCTTCACTAATTCATCTGCAGGGAAGAACTTGAAAATATGAAAAACTGAATATTATTGATTGAATTTACATATATAGCCCTTTTATAACATATAAACCAAAATACTTTAATACCGGCCCAAAATAAAATCTCATTTGTATGGAAACTGATAATCATTATAATTGAGAAATTTATAAAATACATTATTAACAATATTTACAATGTGGGACACAATTACAACAAAACAACTGTTATTCATAGGGAAGATACGTCCAAAGTGGCTACAATTTTTCAGTCTCCAAAGCAGTGTATAACAGCAATGACTAACATGGAAATCCATTTGAATAACAGAAACAACTCAACTCACCAATCATGCTTTCAAAAAAAAATAATTCAAAGGAGTAATGCTTCTAAATTCTAATCAGTTGATTCTTCCTAATACATTTCACATTAAAGCCTAGAAACCAACAGAAAAGACATTTTATGGCGTGATTGGACATATAGAATAGCTGCTGACTGATAGACGATCGAAGTGCAGGTAAAAAGGTATAATTCAGACAACATAAAAAATTATCACAGGGCTATTTCGAAAGCCAATTCATACAAATTGATTTCACATACCATAATAAGTAATTATTATTCTGTACTTAAAATAAGTAGTGCTGTCAAGTGATTTTGGCTTTATATGCCAAGCAAAAAATCGGGATCAAACCCAAAAGAAGAAAAAATTACACAAACTCACAAAAAAAGTTGGTGAACAACCTTGAATTATATTCATCCCAGACTGTATGCGTTTTGCACACTCCTTAAAAAGTCCTTTTGGGCGCCCAAATACAACTACTATTAGATCAACTAATGCATAGACAGCACTTTTAGGAAGCCATTCACCATCAATAGGAGGAGGTGCTAACTGAAGCTTATCTCCTATTATCCTTCTGAGATTCCCAAAATATACTGGTTGCAGTGATTCCTGCCCAATTGAACTCAATCCGGTCATGTTTTTCAGTTGCTCCTGAATCATTGTTTGCTTTTTAGATAATGCAGTCCTATCCCTGTAGTGAAGGTCAGATCGGGAGAGACTTTGGTCTAAAGCATTGAGCTCATTCACTAGCTCTTGTATACGTTGTGTTTGCTGCATATCAATCTTCATGGCAGCATCCAGATTGTCTACATGGGGTGCAGCATTCTTGTAATCACATAGCCGCAGTCGATAGAATATGTGCAGTAATTCATTATAAAATAGTAAGCCAGGGCATTGTCGTCTCTGAGGAGTGGGTGGAAGCGGGAGAAAATAAATTAGATCAAAGTAAAAAAAGAATCATGGTGCATCTCAGTTGAAAACATACAGTGTCTATAATTGTGCATTGTCTGCAAAAGAAAATTGGGAAAACAATAAGCTAAAGAACGTTTGCACTCACTTTATCTGGATCAATTGACTCCCAAATCTGGTTGCATCTATTAGCAGCTTGCTCAACCAAATTATCATCATCCCATTGCATGAGGCGGACATGCAATATTGAAGTGGCAAAAAACATCTGATCCATTATTATATAACAAGAAATTACAGACAGCTGAAGCGAAATATCATATTAAAATTAGCACAAATGGAGTGTCCTTTATTTTAGCATAGTAGAGAGTAGACAGTTGACACACAATAGATGTGATACACAACAAGCTTTTTGAAAATTCTATCTATTGATGGTAGAAATTCACTATCGAATCAGTGGCAAAGAGCAGACAAGGAAGCAAAGGACATGTATTTTCGAGTAATTTGTAACATTTGACAACATACCTGCAACTCCAGGAAGCATACTTCAGTAGCACAGACATATCCACACTCTAAGGCAGAGATTGAACCCTGGTAGTCTCCTTCAATTGATAAAGCATTTGCAAGTTGTGAATTGAAGTTGCAAGACCACAACTTCATTGAAATCCTTCAAGAAAATAAACTAGAAACTATGAATATGTAGTAGTAGCAGTGTTAGTCAGAATAAGTAGCATGCAATATGAACAACTTGACAACACACTATAAACATAAATGATAAATAACTGACTGTTCCGCTTATCCAGTGGTTCATTAATATCAAACATCAAACATCTTTGACATTTATTAGACACACATACTCATGTGAAAAGGAAAAGGTAATTTTCATGTTGAAAATATACAGAATATGTATGTATACTACATAACATGATTATTAATTACTATTTACTATCTACAGAATAGTAGGCTACAGCTACTATTGTTATACTCCACCTCTAGCTGAAACATATAAATCATATGCACCAAGCTTGTTACAACTTACAAATGGTGCATACAACTGCATTATTTACAGCTACCAGATTAGCAAATCCCCAATTAAAAGGTGGAAGAGTCACAGTTATTTATAAGTTAGAGTGGGAGAGATGACATGGTATGATAGTGTATAAATAATAGGAGTGAAACAGAAATAATAGTGATCAGTTTTTTAGACTTGGAGTAGATATTCTGCATCCCCATTGTTCTTATACAGTTTCTCGGTCTCTTCTACAGTATCATTTTGAAACAAATTCAGAAATTGTCTGTTCCATCAATAAACACTACATTCTTCACCTCAATTCTGATTATGCTACTTCTACACTTTCCATCTAAGACAAAAAATTATTGACAATGGTAGAACCATGCCACAATAATACAAAGAAAGGAATCCATATGCAAGAGAATCATTCATTCAAGCAAAAAACTAAAGACTAAAGCCATTTCTATTTTCCACCCAATCTAAGAATCCCATAAAAAAAAGATAAGCATACAAAAACAAAAATCCTAAAAAGACCAAAGCTAGACCAGACAACATTAGTAACAACACAAGTGCTGTTAAATGGCAGCGCTATGATCACCATGGCTGTTTTTTTGCCAACCGCCACAGGCAATTTGTGAAGGGAGACCCACTATATGGCGGCACCATAGGCGGCAATGGCGTGTTTATATGGCGGAATTTTGGCCTTCCGCCGTGTTCCGCCATTGATTACTTACCACTGCAACACATATGCCTCGTCAAAATTGTGAAGCATAACATTCACGAGAATAAAGTGAAGTGCAGTAACAACAACCATTGATTTTAAGATGCAAGCACGCGAATAACAAAATCTGAAGCTATAACTACATTTTATCGGAACTAAACTAAAACCTAAAATTGAAAATTCCAAAGTAAGATCTAAAAAAATACAACACATACTCGTATCCAACGGACGCAGTGAGCTCGAGTCCCTTGTGCAAGACCTGTTTCTGCGGCGGAATAGCTCCGACGAGTTGGTAACACTGGCTGAGCAAGCTGTACGCTCTGCACTTCAATTCGAAGCAAGATGGAATAGACTTCAGAAGCAATTGCTGCAAAAAAGAAAGAAAGAGAAAACGATAAGCGATAATTTTGAATTTGAATTTGAGAAAGTAGAAACGAAGAATTGAGAGGAACTAACGGAACGTTCGAGGTGTGACTTGGCGTGGTTGACGTTGTGAGAATGGTGGAGGAGAAGCGTGGCGATGCGAAGACGAGTCTTGACCTCGACTATAGGGAAAAACGACGCGTCGCTTTGGCATATGGCTTCGAGGCACTTCACTGCTTTCCCTATTTCCCCTCTCTTCTCGTGGTACTCCGCGAGTCCCCATAGCCCCTCCGCCACCGCTTCCATCCAAACGCGATTCTGCTTCTTCTGCTTCTGCTAGTGTGCTAATAACCCTCTTCTCTTCTCCCTCCAATTCCAACGCGACAATTCCACATCCAAAAATTCAACTACCACTTTTGCGCTTTTGCTCGCTACTTTGCTTAGCTTAGATGTGGAGTCAAAAGTCAGCCACGGAAAAGAAAAAGAAAAGGAAGCGAAAATTGAAGAAAACAAAACACACAGGAATCGAGCTTCCTCCGCTATTTTGCCTTAACGGGCCCTTCTTGGGCTACTGGATCTTTCTTCACCTTTTACGATGAGAATTGATATTTGGAAATTTCTTCCTACACCAGCAAAAATTCCCAAACATCCAACATTATCCACTTAATTTTCGAAATTATTCTTTGTAAAAAAGTTAAGTACAAACACACACCATCCATATTCTTCTTTTTCTCACCTCTTTCTGTTATCGCACCCTTCTCCTTCTTCTCCACTTGCATCATCCTGTTTTTGTTTGTGCATCCAACATCGTGATTCATCTCAAGAAGGTCTGTTTCCGATCATAATTGATTTTATTGCATTTTCTTCTCCACTGTTGTGAGTTTCTCCCTTTCATTTTCGTATTTTTGAAAATTAAATTTTTTTTGTGTTTAACTACAAATTGTCAATCAATATGGTTACGAATTGTCAATATGTATGTATGATACGACTTATTAATCTGTATGTGTGTGTTTTTTTTTAATTTTAATTATGTGTTTTTATTTTTTAAAATTTGAATTAAAATTAATACCTATGTGTTTTATTTTAAAAAAAATAAATTCATAATATTAATTCTTGTTTGACTCTTAATATATTAATTAAAATTCAATTCTAGGTCATATTTATGAAGAAAAAAATAATTCTTATAAACATTGTGCACCTATTATTTTATTTACTATTAATTTCAAATTTTAACAAGATTGTATAATTCTTTCATGTGCATGATAAATCATGTTTAATAAATCTTCTTATGTGTACTATCTTGTTATTTACTAGTAAA
>PYAF01005727.1:1477789-1490871 GCA_007407185.1 Glycine tomentella
ATTGAAGCAATATTTTGAAATTAAATTATAAAAAAATTCCAACAATGCAAAATCTCCTCAAATTATAATATCATTAACATAATTATAAAGAGAGAAATTAACTAAAACTAACTTTCAAAAAAATTGAATAACTATAAAAACAATTTTTTTAAGGACTAAAAAAGATAATTATCTAAATTTAGAGAACTAAAAACATGTTTAACCCTTAATAATAATATTAGCATTTTATTGACATTAGATTAGATGTATAAAATGTTGCATATTTAAAGCAATTCTTTCTTATATATTAAATTGGCATGTTTTCGGCTAAAAATATCTTAATTTCATTAAATGATATATTAAATTCTTAATTTTTCGTTTTTAAGACTTTTAAAAACCTAAATTATTTTAAATAATTCCAATATCTTCCTTATAGTCTTAAATAATTTTTAAATTATATTTCAAAATATTGCTTCAATTTTAACACAATAATGCTGCGTATAAAGTATTTGTATTGGTTATTTCTTAAACTTCACGTACAAGTAAAACTCAACGAGAGCTACAATTTGTTAATTCAAATCTTATGGCATGTGAATGGTAAAATAGCATATATTGGTGCCATCAACAAAGGGAAGAGGATGTATCATGTAATCTTTTGGGTATGTAAATTATATATAAAGAGAATAATGCTGGCTCATACAAGCCAAAACAATATATAGTTAGAGAAAGCTCCACCCTAACAAAAGTGAAAATAGAGGGCAACAAAGGTCAACTGTAAGATTTGTTTGTTTTAAACTTTTAATGAATAAAATTATAAAGCAATCTGGGGAAAAAAATGTTAATCTTTGTTCAAAGCATCCTCCAAATCCAGTTCCAACCCTTTACGATTCTTCAAAATGTGTTTGGCATTTAAGGGTGTTTTGCACTTGCATTGAAGCTCCTTGAATCTGTCAACATCAAAATTGTACCTCATGTGCAGCTTCCTCTGCCTGGAGAGAAAGAGCCTCTTCATGAAGTCTTGGTAAGTGGGGTCTCTTGAAGTGAACAAGAAGTAGGCATAGCCTACTACTAGGCCAGTGGAAGTGGTAAAATATGTGATAGGTTCCATTACATCCCATGAGAATTCCCAGAATGTTAGCCTGAAGAATAGTCCAACAGTGATCACACCGAATCCTAGTCCAGACCACAGGATGTGCCGCACCTGCTTGTGCGCCAACAAGTCGATTTCTTCCTTCTTCTCCACAAGCTTCTTTAACTCCTCCCTCATAGGATCATCCTCAGCTGTTAGTGCTAGTGGAACTGCACTTCTGACCAGATCCACCACCTAATATTGACCATGCATTACAAAAACAAATCAACAATCTAAAAATCTTAGGACACAAAATGGTTATAAGACAACATATAAAATTAATATAAGGCACAAGCTTTATATGGAAAGAAATATTTGGTATATTTAGTAATGAGCAAATGTTATGATTTATCTTATTACTATTATATCTTTCGGACAAAACTTAGAAGCAGTTCCTTAAACGTGTTTGGTATTGTTTTTCAATCAGAATTGGAGTTTCACTTTAGTAATTTGCATTAAAAACCAAGATAGGTTAGCGAGGTGACCAAGGAACTACATCTAAATTTTGTCATATTTCAAGTATTGATCGGAAAACAGTACTAAAGGTGCTCAAGAAATTGCATATAATTTTTGTACAATTTCTACAAGTATTGATATAAAAGTTTAAAGTATTGATATATTTGTGTTTAATACAGCTACGTTTGAAGTATCATGCCTCCTTGTCAGCGAGTAAGAATCAGTTCACATAAGTGCAGACAACAGAATTCCATGTTACTTATTCAATTGCCTACTTTTTGGAAAATAAATTTCCTGAAGTGGTTTATGTCAGCAAACAATATGATCAATTCAGCTTATAAGGTTCTATCCTAGTCAGGCAAGCTTACCGGGTATCAGAACTCATAACCAAAGGATGAACAACTAGCAGGATTGGTTGTTTAGAGGTTATTTAGTTTAGAAAGTTAGTTAGATTTTAAGAATTCAGTTCAATTTTGATGACATTCTTCTATTGAATTGAACATAGTTTCTGGAAATTGAAACATAGCTGACAAATATTTTCTGCTGTCGTACCATTCTGTGGCTGTAGTTTAATACGTTGTGGCCAGTTCATCTAAAGATAACCATGATCCTAAAACATAGCGATGCTTAAGTGCTTAACAGTTAACACTTAACAACATTGAAAGTATTCGTGAATACTACTTCCAAATTTCAATGACTGTTTCTAAACACGGGCACCTTTCCACCTGCTATGGAGTTTAGCCAAAGGAGTAATTCAGGAAGCATAGATGCACAACTGAATTGTAAACTCACTGTTGAACATTTATATACAAAGCCATAGATTACAAAAATAAATTAATTGGTGGATCTACTAGGACCGTTTAGATACGCTGTAAATTGTCTTTTATGTGGCTAATGGCTGCATATGTTGTACCTCCATATCAAACAAATCGAACGCCATATTATTAATGTGCAAATTACGTATAGAATATGTATATGCAGTATAACTGGGATGAGCAATACTCACAATCCATACTCTATAATTGAGACGATTTATTAATTTGCAATCCAAAGGCGACAATAATAAGCTATGAATCACCAGTGGGACTATTACTAAAAAAGGGATGTAGCTAGCAACACAAAATATTGAAATCTTCCAAACATAGCCTTAAAGGCTAGGGGACCATGAAAAGGGATAATGAATGGCATCTCCTGACATTAAATTAAATACATGATTATAGAACTTGAAATCTTCTAAAAATGTTTTAAGTGAGCCCCACAATAAAAAGTTCAAATTATTCTTTTACACAAACAAGTCAAACACAAATAGATAGATAGATAGATACATAGATATGGAACACACCTTGTCAGGATGCAGATAGACCTTGTCACGGAAGAGGAGAATAACCCCAGCCTCATCAAGAACCTCGGCGAATGCAGAAGCCTCCTCAGAACTCCTTGCAACACCCATGCTCTTACACTCTTGAAGAAGCTCACCATATGGAATAACCTCTTTCCCATCCATACCAAGCTTCATCTTGAGCGATTCCACATTCACCAATCTCATAAGCTTCTTAGCCTCACTGAATGATATAGAACCTTCAGTTCCATTCCCATTATTATTATTATTATTCTTATTATTATCCTTATCATCACTCCCACTCCCACTTGAATTGGAGTTGCTGCCACCACCACCACCACCAGCAGGGGATGAAAGTAAAGTTGAGGAACACACACCCCTCTTCATCTGCTTCAACACAAACGCCACCCCTCCACAATGTTCCCCTCCAAAACCCCTCAAAGGATCAAAAGGATGAACCTTTCCCACACAACCATGGCTTCCATTGAAAACAAAAGACACCCTTTGCCTCAATGATGCAACACAACCACCACCACCACCACACCACCATCTACTCCACATCTTGAAACACCCCCCCAAAAAAAAAAATCCAAATTTTTATGTGCAAAACCACAAAATTAATCCAATGTAGCCACACCACAACCTATATCTTTTCCTTTCACATGGAGACTAATGCACAAGGCTAGCAACTTTTGAAGCAAGAGGAACACGTGCATTTATTGCTACTAAAAACTAAAAAAATACACAAAATAAAAGAGGAAAGGAGGAAAGAGAGGCATAGACATCGGAGAAGGAAAGATAGATAAAGCAAAAACTAATTCGGGAAAGTGGAAACCAAAGCCAAAGAGTGTGTAGTAGCAAAGAGAAGGGAAGGTACACACGTTGAAGAAGCTACAATGCTATAACAACCACAAATGAAAGAGCAGTGATGATATGTTCCATCACATTCCCGTGTGAATAGCTGACACTCTAATCTAACACCATTATTGTTTGTGATTGGTAGTTGACGGTTTTTTAACATGGATATGTCCTAGGAAGTTATGGAACTAAAACGATTTGTACTTGGTTTTAACTCTGATGTTGGTGTCTCTAGTCCACTTGTCCTTGGAAAATAAACGAAATAAACACGGTCAATTTCTCTCTCTCCCTCTCTCTTTCCCTCATTTTTTAATATATTTTTGACTAAATTATTATTATTTTATTTAATTTGTTCAATTTAAATCCTTCTATTATTATTCTCTCAATTTTCAAAATTGAGTTAATATTGTCCTTTCTGTCCAATTGACATAACATCCTTAATTGCGGAAATTTGTGAAATAAATACAGGTTCAACTTTGTTGATGGCATTGTGAATTAGACAGAAGTGGCAACATTAACTCAATTTTTGAAAATTAAAGAACTAGATTGAATAATTCAATAATAAATAAATCAAATTAAACAAATTAAATAAAAGGAAGGATACAAAAGTAATTTAATTACGCTATTAATTTTAGACAGACACTGAGATCACCTCTTAATCAAATTGATGCTCATATAATTTCCATATTTTGTTGGAACCCCAAAAAAGTTAATGCTCGAATTCCCCCATACGTGTCGTGTGCCCAAACCAGAGTTGGATTCCTAGCTGCAGTGTTCATTTTTTCAATTTTCGTGTATAAGTTTATAAATTACTTATCATTAACGTGTTACGTGATTTTAGATTATAATTTGATCCTTAATTGCAGTGTTTTTTCTTAATTATATCCTCATATATCAATATTTCACTCAAATACTTATTTTGAAAAATTATAATTTGATCCTTTTTTTTAAATCCGATTTTAGATTCTAACTTTTCTAATAAAAATAACTTTAATTAAATATTTTCTTAAAAAGTATATATTATCTTAAGAAAAACACATAATATCAGTCGGAGGTGGTAACTGAGTAAAGAATAATTTATAACCCTTTTTCCATATATATTACCAACAGATTCTTATGCATAGTTGATAATTATCCTTTTCCATAGATCTTTCTTGCTTAACATCTGACCCGTAAATACCGGAAGAGCCTAAATTCGCTTCCTTCTTATTGTTTTGGATAATTTTTGTTCTTATTCGTTAGTTAAAAAAAGAATGAGATAATATTTTACCACTAAAATAAATTCAATTAACATTCAAAATATCCATCTGTAGTAGTGAAGTAAAGCGGTTTTTTGATCAAGAGGGGCAAAAATTTTCGATTATTACGTTTTGGGAGTAAAAAATTTTAAAATTTCCATTTAGGGGTAAGTGAGGCCAGCTGGAACGATTTTAAAGCCAAAAGTCGTGACATATGTGACATTTTAAATTTTTAAATTTTTTTTACTGAAAGTCATTGTATAATTTACAATTTCACTGTATAAATTTTCATATTCCGTGAAAGTTTTTTTTTTTCAATTTTTATTTGAAAGTTGTGACTATTTTTACGACTTTAAATTGTAATTTGTACTTTTCAAAACATTTACACGTTTAGTCAGAAGTAGTAAATATTTGGATGATTTTAAAGTAGTACAAATATTTCTGACTTTAGTTTTTTATTTTTTTTAATTTAATATTTTTTATGTATTAAAATTATATGGCTACAGTGCATTAGTTTGGAAACCGTAATTATATACACGACTTTGAAGTTGTGAATTGTTTTTCGATTTTATAATGAGCTTAGTTTTGTTTATTTTTTATGGTTATAGCACATTAGTCTTGCTTTTTCGTTGGCTTTTATAATGGTTATTTAAATAAGTTATATGTTGCTATTGGTGCTTACATAAACATTGTTATTATTTGAGTTATTTGAATTTTTTATATTGTCATTTAGTTTTAAGGTTATTTAAAAAATAAAAAATTGGATAGTTAAATTATTTTAAAAAAATGTAATTTTAATTATTATAATTAGTTTTAATATTTGGTATGTAATCTCAATTTTTTTTATTACTTAAACAAAAATTAAAATTTGTTAGTGAAATTATTTGAAAAAACATGTAATTTTAATTAAAAAATTAAAAATAATGTTTAGGCTATTTAAAAAAATAAAAAAATTGGATAGTTAAATTATTTTAAAAAACATGTAATTTTAATTATTATAATTTGTTTTAATATATAGTATGTAATGTCAATTTTTTTTATTACTTAAACAAAAATTTAAATTTGTTAGTGAAATTATTTAAAAAAAAATGTAATTTTAATTAAAAAATTAAAAATAATGTTTAGGCTATTTAAAAAAATAAAAATTTGGATAGTTAAATTATTTAAAAAAAACATGTAATTTTAATTATTATAATTTGTTTTAATATATAGTATGTAATGTCAATTTTTTTTAATATTTTGTATTTACTCTCAAACTTATTTAATTATTTTTATATAATTTGTTAGTAAATTTAAATTTTAAAAATTATAAAATTTACAAAATTCAAGATATAATTTGAAAGACATATATTTATGAAATAAAATTCAAATTAATTACATAGTCATTAAAGGAAAAAATTAATAATGAGATGATGTTTCCACGACGAATTCTTCTAAACACGTGCCGAGGTCTTTATTCTTGTTACGTAGGATTTGTGTTTGAGTTTGTTCTTCTTGTTCTACCACCTCTTCTCCTTGTTCTACGATGATCACGCGTGTATGTTTGTTGTTGTTGAGGAATACCATGATCACCGTAGGCATCATTATCATCATCATCATCATTAATATTGGCTATATTATTTTGATCATCATCATTACCTATTTCATGCATTTGAGTAGGTAATGTCGGACGATAAAAAGATGTCGATGGTGATGGGTTATATGCTGATGGTGGAGTGTTGAAGGTGGTACCAAACTTCTTTGAGTGTCCTTCAAAAATGTTAGATGTAGGAGGAACTTGGAATGAGTGGTGAGGCACATATCATGAGAACCCAAAATGTTGTAAAGCTATAACCTTCTAACCATTTCATTATAAACAAGTCTTGCATTATTAACTGTAATATAAATTTGACATTCGATTGGAGGCAAAGTTTCTCACAATGCGATCACATTTTCCACAAGAAGTAGATTGGTTGGAACAAATCCCCAAGTCTAAGTGGACTTAAGCATATGATGAAGGCAAACGGTATGGACACATGACTACCAACCTTGTCGAATGTATGAATTTTTTTTTTTTGAAAGGAGCTCGAGCGTTGCCTATTACTGCCTTAATCAATGAAACATTTAACAAAATAAATGACTCATTTGTTACTAATGGAATGAAAATAATGAATATGATAAAGGCAGGACAGAGGTACTCTGAAGAAGTATATGCAATGATGCAAGAAAATCAACGAATTGTTACCTCACATTATATTCGCATGTACGTTCGAGAAACATGTGAGTTTGAGGTTCAGGAAATCGCTAATACGCGTCATGGGCAACGACCAATGAGTTACACTGTCAAGTTGAACGAATGGTCATGTGAGTGTGGACATTTCCAAGCTTTTTGAATTCCATGCTCGCATGCAATTGCAACGTGTGCGTCTTGCAACTTAAATTACGATGACTTTGTTGACCATGTATACAAGTTGGAAAACATTTACAAAGTTTATCAGCATCATTTTCATTCCCTTGGAAGCGAAGAAAATTGGCCTCAATATTTGGGTCCATATTTTATGCCTAATGATTCAAAACGACGAAAGACATTGGGAAGGTCAGTCACTACTCTATATATAATGAGATAGACGAACCAATTCCAAATATGCCAAAAAAAATGCTCATTGTGTAGAAGTGAAGAACATAATCGTCATAATTGTCCATACAAAGAAGTTGACAACTAATATTATTTGTATTTTTTATTTTCTTTACTTTCTCATCTTCATTTGATGTGTTGATTAATCTTTTTATGTAAGACATTTAACTACTATTATTACTTAAATTATATTTGGTGTTAATATATTAATTACTCTTATAATATAATTTTAATTGTCTGTACAATTATTCTAAACAAAATTATTTAACATTAGTATGTCAAATCAAATGATTACTTAACATAATGATATTTGTCATAATAAATAAATAAAAATAAAATTAATATATCTTATTTAATATATCAAAATAGCCAGTATTAGAAAAAAAATCAATCAAACAATGCTTCTATCCAAATTACAAATTTAAAATTACTAACAAAAATTATTTTAAAATGTAAAACAATTTTAAAAAATTAATTTATATACATACAAAAAACAAAAAAAAAACTCAACAAATAAAATTAATATTACAAATAATAGCAATAAATAACCTTAAAACTAAATGACAATATAAAAAATTCAAATAACTCAAATAATGACAATGTTTACGTAAGCACCAATAGCAATATATAACTTATTTAAATAACCATTACAAAATCCAACGAAATATTTCAACTTCCAAATGTTACCATATAATTTTAATACATAAAAAATATTAAATTAAAAAAATAAAAAAACTAAAGTCAGAAATATTTGTATGACTTTAAAATCGTCCAAATATTTACAACTTCTGACAAACGTGTAAATATTTTAAAAAGGTACAAATTACGACTTTAAAGTCGTAAAAATAGTCACGACTTTCGAATGAAAATTGAAAAAAAAAAAAGTAACTTGTACAGTGAAGTTGTAAATTATAATATGACTTATAGTAAAAAAAATAAAAAAATTTAAATTCATCACATGTGTCACGACTACTAACTTTAAAATCGTTTCAGCTAGTCCGACTTACCCCTAAATGGGAATTTTAAAATTTTTTACCCCCAAAACTTAATAACCGAAAATTTTTGCCCCCTCTTGGTCAAAAAGCCTGGTAAAGCTTACAAGTTAAAATAAAAATGTTGATTGTAACTCTACTATAAAAAAATTACTGGCCTTCTCATTGGTATTGTTGATTGATACTAAGTTAAGTGTATTTGTCAGTCTCACTTGCTGTGTTTTGCTTTTGTGAGAGTTTTAACCATGCCCTTTGCAATCTTCCAGAACCAAAATATGTTCAACACTGCCAACACAGAAGGCACCATAATCAAGGTGTAAAAACCAAATAGAAAGACCTCCTTCACCTGAAATTAACAGCATAGAGTTTTTGATTCAGTGGCAATATAGAGGGAAAAATATGAAGACTTATGTGACATGTAATCAGAGAGCACATTCTAACCTCAACATAACGGGTCCCTATGTGGTAAAAAAGGAACATGAACAGGAAAATCCTTGCAACCTGCCACACAGTTGATAATAATTAAGCATAAACTACAAGGGTTTAAAATCACTCTGCACAAATAAGCATGTTAAGGTTTGTACCTGGAACTACCAAGAAAAGTAGTTCCATAACAATCCCTGGAACCAAGAAACATCGAGAGTCACAACTAAGTTTGACACCCTTGCATAAATTTATTGTACATCTAAGCATGTTTGGTTTGCAATTACAAAATTACGTGAGACATAAGTAATTTTGTCAACAGATGAGGACCCTCACTACTGTATTCATTTTGCTTTTATCCGTTGGATTTGCATTGGAACGTGTGCTGCATCATTTTCAACTGCAAACCAAACATGCACTAAATTTTTGCATCTACTGTTGAAAAAACAAATAGCTTCAGCATTTAAAGCTCTATGTTTTCGTTGGATGACATAGACTTACCTATATTATCATTATCAATTTCTAGATAGTATAATCAACCTACTAATTTAGTGGTGTTTTCTATTGGTAATAGCCTTCTAAAGCTTAAGTAAGCTACCTACTTGTGATTTTTAAGTCAAATAAAGCAGGCTTAAACCACATACATGATACATCATGCAATATTCTTTTTTCATTTTGTCAAAACCCTTCTAATTATCTTTGACCATTGCTTTCTAACTAGTGCCATTAGCCCAAATATGGCTCATTCAGAAGCAGATAGAAAATTACAAAATGAAAGCACCAAAATAGAAACCATGCATGGCCATAAGTAATTCCTTCAGGTCATAAGGTAATTACTCATTAGTGTTACATAACTTATCATACAACATATTCCAAATTTCATTACAGAGGAATTAGAGTTGAGGTCAATATTAGACAGTACCAACCACCCGAAGAACAATGCGATGCCATTCCAAATGTAAAGTTTGGAGCTCTTAAGGCCAGCAATATCCAAGTACCTATATATGTAATTAATGTAATAAGTAATGTTAAGAAAAGTACATGAAGGTAAATGGAGTTCTGGACAACAAATTTACCATCTAAGATTTACAAAAGTAGTGCTCTCAGAGAAAAGAACCATTAGTATGTAGATGTGAACTTGACCACTTAGCAGACATAGTGTAATAGAACCTATGGATAGGCCGTGGTGTAGAACCTAAATGTAAATTGATGAAGTAGGTTTACCACTTATATAACTTAAATATTGAATTCAACATATGATAGTAAAAAGATGAGCATAAGATAAAATAAAAATATAGTGTCATATAATGTATTGTCAGTATTGATAATATTGTTAATGTGTTACTAATAGCAAAAAAGCTTATATCTACTTACATATTCAAGACCCCCTAAAGCTGGAAAATTCCAAAGAATCATTGTCAGATCTGTTAGAAAATAACCAATAGAAATCTGTAATAAAACAAAACAGAACAAGTAAGACAACAGCCTTAAATAAATTACAGATAGGGTGTGAAACAGAACCTTAATAATGCTTAACAACAGTGTTGCTATTAAGATTGCCATGAAACCAACAACCAATTTTGCTTATATCTTCAACTTACCCCCAATACTGCATCTGATAATGTTGATGATCTATTAATAACTACGTCGCCATGTGAATTCACATTGAAGACATCTGATAAGATGAGGAGGTAGAAAGATGCAAATGACACAAAAAGAGCGTGAAATGCAGAGAATCCCCTGCATTACAAAATATGTTAATACTTAGAAAAAAAGAAAAAAAAAGTAGTTGATATAATCAATTCAAACAGGAAAGGTTATGCAAAGGCATTTCACCTGTTATTCCATTCAATTTTCTCTGCACTGCTCAATTTTCCATATCCCTTGAACAACAAAGAACTTAAAATAGCAGTTGATGTATAAGCCTTCAAGAAGGAACAAAAAGGTCAAGCTTTATAATTGCCAACAAAAGGTTCTTCAATACAACTAGTCTTTTTGAGAATTATCACCATTCAGATAAAACTGAACATATGTTTGACAAAAAGAACAAATTGAAAAGGGAAAAAAACAGAAACTGCATTCATCAACATAAATCTAAAAGTCAACTCAATCTTAAATAAGTTTTCAGGATTGAAGTTTCAAAAACAGTTTGTTGGAGTCCATGCGAGCTATGAAGGAATATCAAATTATAAATCAGTAAACATAAATGCTAAATACCATCTTCAATTGTTATATTAACTTATTCATGAATCATGACATTTAATCTTTTCCTCAACTAGTAAAGCATTTAACTTGTTTTGCATTTTAAAGGAATGGTGACACCATAATGAAAAAGTACTCTTAAAGGAAAATAACTAAATTTGACCATATCAACTAACCCATTGGCTTAACCACCTACACTCAATGTCACCAACCTATCTATATATACCTTATACTATACCTCCCATTTTTTCAACTCTTCCCTCAGGAAAATTTTCTTTCCAAACACCCCAAAAGAAAATTTTTCATTTTACCATTCTTATGCAATCACACCCTGCAATCCCACATTTTACCATTCTTTGGATTTCTCCCACATCCAATACAAAGCCTTCACCCAATAACTTCATCTTAAAAATGCACAACCACACAGTCCTCATAAGAAAAACACAAGGCTCCAACCTCCTTGTTGCCGTTTTTAAGGACATATCATCAAATCTTAAGAGGCAACAGATATAAAATTCACACAAATAATAAACAGATGAGTTTACTTACAAGAACACATAAGATGATGCCGGAGAAGATAGATGCCAGCCATAGGACTACTTTGCTTGAAGTAGCATAGTCATAGAAGAAGGTTAAACCAAAAGAAGAAGAAGTGAATTCCATCAAGCCCTTTTGTTCAAATTTGCTGAATCAAACCAAACAACATCGAAGACATGACATGACAGTATTATGCACAAATGTCCCTAAGTTCAAAGTATATTCTATTATGAAGGGATACGATAATACTAGTGTGGGAGGACTCTCCTCTCACCAAATATATATATATTAAAAAAAACATGTCCATAATAATTCATATGAAGTTGAATTATTTTTGGTGTCAATTCTTAGCACGTGACTTTTGCCATTGTAAATACATTATGGTCATCCATTTAGCATATCCCAGTTGACAAAGTTCTTTGAAAAGCAAACAAATCCCACCACATGGGCTAGGAATTGGGTGGGACAAAGGTAAAAGAACATTTTCTTTAACGTTTAAAGATATAATAAGACTTTTTGTCTGTGTTCCAAGAAGAAGAAAAAAATCTATTTTTTATCTGTAAAAATCGATAACAGTATTATCTTACAATAACTTAATCTTCTCAACCAACTAGATTAGTATAAAAATATAAATTAAAATATATTTACAGTTTTTAAATTTTTTTATATAATAATTAGAAACTTTTTCAAAACGAAATTCAACGATAATAACTTCTCAAGAATAATAAAAAAAAAAAAGCTTCCAACAAAACTTTCCAAAAAAACACGGCATCATTAAAATATATAAAACCTACCCAATTATAAGCAATTATGTACCATATACATAAATAACAAGAAGTGAAGATGAGCAAGCAATGGTGTGTTCTTGGCGCAGAAGCTTCACTTGTCCGCGAATCCATTCTACAAGCCACGCACGCTATTGGCTGTAATTTTTGTGTCATTTAAGCTTTTTGACGTGATTTGTTGCTGGTGAACGTGCTTCCAAATATAGATACTGGTATTGTTTAATTAGAATTAGACTTTGATCTTAATAATTTATGTTAATATTTAATATAAGTTTTTTTTATTAAAGTCTTTTTTTTTTTTACACTACTTTATAGTCGTAAGAGAAATTTTTAACCAATTTTAAAGTTTTTCTTTTTTTATTCAAATCATAAATTATTTTATGACTTCAATTTTTTTATACAGTTAAGATAATTTTAAAAAAATTGTAAATATTTTTTTATTTTAATTATTTAATAAATTAATGTATAATTTCTTTTTTAATTTTATTTAATATTTAATATTTTTATATTGTTTTATTTAATATTTTTTG